>JAQFYM010001247.1:0-36710 GCA_034694785.1 Agrenia bidenticulata | reverse complement strand
TGATTTAAGACTGCGATGTTTTGAGCGCGATGAATATATGCTGCGATGATTTGATTGCGATGATTTGTAGGGGATCCCCCCACGGGTCAAACATTAAATCAATTTGACCCATCTTCGATTTGTGGTTCGGTTTTTATGAATGTTGGATTTTATCGGGTTAGACCAGTCCTCACGAACAAATCCTTGAACGGATGGGACCCATCATCGAATTTAAATTTAATTTGTGTCTAAGGACAGGTGTGCAAAATTTGGGAGTTATAGGATGGTTTTTAAGAATGTTTGATGTTATCTGATTGTGTCAGCCCCCGTGGGTCACCTTTCAACCGATTTGACACATCTTCAAATCCAATTTTTAATTTGTGCCGAAAAACATGTGTGCAAACTTTGGGAGTTGAGGGCCGGTTATTATAAGGATTGGAATTAATCGGGTGGTACCTAACCCCAGGGGCACATATCCTTCAAGTGATTTAACCTTCTTTGAACTTAAAATCACGTTCATCCCAAAAAAAAGTGTGCAAACTTTGGGAGGTGTGACTCATTTCGTTCGTGAGTAATCGTTAGACAGACAGATAGACAGACCAACACGATGGTTCCATAAGCCCTGGCGCGGGCTAAAAATTGGTGGTGGTGATATTTACGAGTAGGAATTTTGGAATACGATATTTCATGGTTGTTTGATTATTTGTTTATTTATATAATAGCGTCTTTCACGACTAAAAAAAATATTTGCTCCTCCGTCAGTTGATAATGACATTTTCTGATTGAAATTCTGGTAGTACACATTAATCCCAACTGGCTTGAAAATGGCTGTTCTTACAATTTAATCGAAAGAGGACTACTTTGGAAAGATTGTGCGATGCCAATCTCAAGGAGATCGCGTCGTAACTGGTATTTGGATAACATAAATTACATATTCTGAATCTGAATTCTGTGTGATGAAATATGGAACCAAAAGTTTGGTACCATTATAGATTTTTTACTTCCAAGATTCTCTGAAAATTTAATAGTGTCAAGAAAATATGACTACCTTCGAGTTGTAAAAGTCAAGATCCAAGCCACGTTCTAAAAGCTGCAAGAAAGGAGAACATCCTTTGACAAAGTTTAATGTTTCACCATCAGTCAACTTTATATAAGTTCTTAATTCATTTCAGGGATTATTCTATTCAAGGATGATAGAATTTCCAAGGATTGTTGCAGAAATCGAAACTTTCACCAGTGTCTTGTTTTCATTTCAAAAGCTTTTAATTTCAGAGTTTGTAAATTGTAAGACGTAGCAAAAATATTTTATAATTACTTGGAAAACTTTGCGCTTAAAATGAAATTTTCTTACGAAATCCCCTTATTAAATATAATGATGTTAACAAACAAAGAAAGTTTATTTTCAAACTAAAAATATGACTAAAACAAATGGTTTTCCTGGAACTGATTTTCCCTAATTATTTATCAAGGGTTATGAAAAGTTTTACTGCTTTATATTTTAGAGACGAAAACTGGTAATAATAGACTTGTGTACAGAAGATCTCTGGAGCATGAAGATTTGATTAAATACTTTTGTATATTAAAATTAAACAGACTTTTTGAAAGTTGTTGAAATTGATTTTGTTTTAATATTTACTGTGGTACTGTGATTAGCAATTTTCTACTACTACATCTGTCAAGTTGGATAGTTATTTTATTGATAGTTGTAAAGTTGCATGAATTGAGTGAAAATCAAAGTACGAGCAATTATATTCGATCAAAATTTTTAATCTAACTAATCTAAATTATCATAATTTTTCAAAACATAATTCTTGAGTATTCTTAATTCAGATAAGCTTTCAAGTAAATGAGTACTCAAAGTTACTTTTACCCCTTTTACGAAAGTTTGAAAACGTTTTCTTCTAATTGTCACGATAATCACTCTAATCTAATAAATCGACTACTTTGAAGCACATGGCTTTTATAATTATCATATTTAAAATTTTAAATACTTATTAATAGCATACGGTTGACGGTACTGAAACATTTTGAATTTTTTTTGTTACTTTTTACATCTAAAATCCTTCATCTTATCCTATCTATATGATATGAGTATTAATATATTTAAAAATTATAATCTTTATAAATGCTCTTTAAAAACTAAGCCGAGCATTTAACAATAACTAAATACTGTACACAATAAAATATTGCTGTAAGCAACTTTTCCAACCTTCCGCAACATTTCCAAGCTAGATATCTGCCTCAAGCCGAAAAAATAGCTCCATGCATCCTCAACCAGAGAAGATTCTCAAGAACAAAAAAGAAATTCCCTCTTCTTCTCCATTCCATCTTTCTATTGCAAACATATAGGAATGCCTACATCCCAGGGCCAGATCCTTAGATCCCAAAAAATCCCTCTGTATGAACTTAAACATAAGATGATATTATTATATAGCTCGAGAAATGCCACCTCAATGTTTTGGCCATTCCACCCAACCCTCGCACAATACTTACAACAAGAGATTACTACTACTACTACTACTACAGCACAGCATCGAAGAGTTTGGAGAGTTTTTGGAGAAATGCATTCTGCCTGTTAGTTGCGTGAAGCGTGCCTGCCGGAGTGGATGTCATTTTATAGCTGTAAAGTAAAGTAGACAAAGTCATAGTCAATTTTTCTGCCCCCTCTCCTCTCACTTGATAGAAATATATTTTACACCCAAAATATATTTGACTAAACAAAATTATTGACCTGAACCTTTGCAAAATTTAAATGCTCAGCAATTAGCGTATTTTTGTACGGAGAAATAATAGGAAACTATCTTTGGATATGGGGAGAAAGTACAGGGGAAATATATTTTACATGTGACGAGAGAAGCAGCAGAGACACTTGTACTGCGTTCTACTGCGGGGAATAGTATTTTAAATACATTTCATTTCAAATATTGGCAGGGCGTTTATTAATTATTTTTCATTTCAAGACACTACCTGATCACCTTCCAGCAATATCTTTCAATGGGAAACAAAGAGTTTTCTTGAGTGAATTTTAAAATTTTAAAACTTTGATCGACATTGGGGTTTTAAAGCTCGACTTGGAGAAGCTTGGCTTCAAGAGTTGGAATCTTGTGGAAATAACTTGAATGTAGTTTGTATTTTATATATTTAAAAAAAAGTGGTTGTTGATACATTGCTGACTTTTATCTACTAAAGTTTAACCTGAACCTTTTGGTGGAGCTTAGAGATTGTGGATTTCAAAAGTATTTTTGAACATTAAGGGAAAAAGTTAATTACTTTTCAAGTTTTAATTAGAAACATAAAAAGAGAGTAGAAACTGGAGCTTAAAACTTACTAAGTTTACACGCTTGTTGGACCTTTTTTGAGAGCTAAAAAATCATCCAAAGGATTACTGTCGGTAAAGGTAAGTAGTATTTTGTACTAATAATTTGTGTTGTTTACTCTTTATTCCGTCGTATATACAATCAACTCAACTCGCGTTCTGGATTCTGGTATTACATACAAATTGCAAGCATTATATTAGTCTACTAGAACAAAAAAAATAATACGAAAAAAGCCTGAATAGTTTTATTTAATAATTATGGAAGCCCTGACATTCTGTCAATCTAGAACTGTCAATTTAGTCTTAATGCCCTGAGCAGTAGCCAACATTAGATTAGAATTTCAAATAAATAGCTCAATCAAAGCTCATAAACTTTGCTCGAGCTTCCAGTTGGCCGTAATAGCAAGCAAGTTGATCTGATGGGACTATAATAAAAACCTATACGAGTAGTTAATGAAGATTGATTTTAATTTGTTCCCAAACTATAAGTACACACTGATCAATCATCTCCCTCTAATAGCAATGATTTGGAACGGCCTAAATAGGAAATAATGTATCAATCATTTGGGCAATCGCATTAAAAGTAAACCCTAAACTATAAACTGTCTCAACCCAACTGATAACAATTTCCACACTCACAGAACTTAGAATTTAGAATTCATGGAATCGAAAAAGACTCAGAACTTTACATAAAAGACACGGACCAAAGGTTTGGGTCCCAACTTAAAGAGGACATTAAAATCTTGGCTTGACTGGCTTTGCTATCGACAAGAAGCACGCTTGACTGCCAAAACTGTCAGGCATCCTAGTACAGATAACTAAACGACAGAATAGGATAACTTATGAACTCGGGAGCATTAAAGAACGGACGCAGCTGAAGAGCAGAGCGAGTTGTAAATTAAAATCCGTTAATTAAACTCCCAAGCAAGGTTTCTAGACAAAAAGGCTTAGCAGATAGTATAAACTAATGCAAAGTAATGAATGAAAAGCTATAATACAAGTTTGTCCGTGGCAGTGGTGGATAGTAGTAGTAATGTTACTGCTAAACAGCACGGAACAGTATGGACGAGTACTGACTGGAGAAGCCCTGATCACTCTCGATGACTCATTCCATTTGTGATTTATTGGAATTACAATCCGACAATCTTCTGCTCCACGTTATTGCCTCCTTGGAAAACTACACTACTGAGTAGTGACTGCTCAAGTTGTAGTGCGTAAACATTATAAAATTTCTCTATCAGAACTAATGGGATCTTATATACAGTTCTTAGTTGTTGTAAACTACCAGGCACTACATCCTAGCCTATAGGCTTTCTCCACTAATAGGATCTAGATTCTGGAGAGAGGAGATGCATTCGTAATCATAATCATGAGGATCAGTTTATGGAATGGAAAGGGCTACCACCACTGACTGGCATATAGGCTACTCGGATCTGGATAGGGACTTCATAGTGCTCTGAGAAGAAATAAATTTAGTCCCTAGGTACAATGGTAATGTATGAGGTTTATATAGCTTATAAGAGGGGATAGATGTCATTTGGCAGTATGGATGTTATAGGATGAAGAAAAGGGTTTGAGTTTAGAAATATTATTATTATTAATATTATTATTATGTTTTCTTCTGTGTATCTATATAGAGAGAGAAGAGTAGATGGATGCCATTTCCAGGGTAGAGTGTGGAGAGTAGTGTTCAGAGATGAAATTTGGTAGTTTGAAACAGTGGCAGTGGTGGTGGAAGAATATAATGTATTCTGCATCTATAAATGTGTAGGATTTTGTAGGGGCAGGAATTACGTTTTCTGGAGAACTTTTAATGATTTTAATGGCTTTGCATTTTCATGGAAGACATAGTTTACGCTCTGTTACCAAGCCCGTCGTTCTCCCTTGGATCAAATGTATTTCTGCGTTTAATTACAAAGTAATAGAATCTGAGAAGTTTGAAAGAAAGTAATATAATAAATCAAGAGAGTATTTAAAATTAGTTGGAGCTGTGTGAATGTAGTTTTAATGATTTTAATTTTGAATTCTAGCTTTTGTTTAGCTGGGTAGGAATTCGGGTGTTGGAAGAAAGTATTTCATTAGACGGGGACAAGGTGAAGATATTTTTACTTGTAGCTATTATTCGAGTGGCCTAAATATTTTTCATCTTTCATTACATATTGGATTAAGAAATATCTGCCCCAGCTGCCGAAATTAGGCTTTATAAATTGGAATTAGAAAGAGCATTAGTATTTCTTGTCAGGGAGTGGGAAATGCAATATAAAATGACGAATGAGAACCCGAGTTCGTCAATAGAGTCTTTGGTCCTCGTTAAAATCCCTTTCGAGTCTCTGAACTGCTAGGAAACTAACGAGTTGATTTCATTTCTGGCTAACGAATACTAACGATATATATTTTTTTTCTGATTGTGCTCATAGAAAATGGTGATTTCGGGAGAGATATGGAATCAATTGTACATACATATATTTCTCTAGAGCATTTCTTCATTAGTATTTAGAGTGAGTGCATCATGAATTACATAGAAAATGGATGTCACTACATGATTTCCAAAGTGTTGTTCCCAACTTGAGATTACTTTCAGAACTTGTTAGACTTGCTCTTTGAGTCTTTTACTTACTTTTTCAGCTCACCAACTTCGGAGAAAATTCTATGGAGGTAAACAGAAGAGATCAAATGGGGGAAGTCTGATTGAATAATATTTTGCGCCATACTTTTCTCAAAAAGTTTCAAGGAGAAAAATTACAGAAAAAAAAATTCAAACTCCGTCACATTTTATATTGAAAAAATCCCAATAACTTTTCAGACCTTCAACTTCCTTGGTGGATTTGAACAGTAAACCACACCAAAAAAGGAAACAAAGGGAGGACTATTTTTTTCGTCTTCTCCTTTTAAATCTTACTAAACTAATAATAAACTTCCTCTTTCTTGCCCCTGGCCTGTAAACAGAAACATTCCTTTTGCGACTTGCACATGAAACCGACAAGTTAAAAACAAAGCCCGAGACTTCCAACATTCTAAAACCAGATACATAAATACAACACATGCATATTCATAACTACATTATACACAATGAGAGTCTGAGTTATGTTTAATCTAATATTATTTTTCTACATCGAGTCATTGCAATTTCAAGTATAAAAATAATAGCCTATATGTACCCCCACAAAATCCATCATTTCCCACCGGGAGCCTTGCCACTGACTTTGACAATGAGGATTTTATGTTGGCAATCACTCGCTCCATTCTCTGCTCAACTAATATATAGAGACTCTAGTTAAGGCCCGGGCTTGGCAACTACATTTTTATGTCTACAGATTATGATTTATCTTCATTTTGGTGAATGGTGAATGGGCATCTGTGTGTTGGCTGGATGCATTCAATCCAATTTATGATTTAGTTTGCATTTTTATTATATACGCACATATCTGTATATACTAGATAAATAAATATATCATGTTATATCAACAGTAGTGTACCTATAAGATTCAAGGGACCGTTTTTTAACGATGTAGTCACGACTCACTGATTACAGGGCAGAAACAGAAGGACTGCTTTATTTTTTCCAAATCAGACAAACCCGAGCGGAGAAGCGATGCGATCGGATTGTATTTTAATTTTTTTTCGGACTCATCCACTACTACCATTTTGGAAATGGATTATTTTATGACATTGTGTGGATACTGCTCAGGAGGATGATGATGCGATGGTGGTGGTAGTGGTGATACCATATTGTCTCTAGTAGTTCATACAATAAGTCCATTAGCACTGGGTAGGGCTGGATAATATCTAGCTCTGAAGTTGGCAGACCATTGAAACCATATTGCTAATTGATGTCCAATCTGATAGGGTGTGTAGGATCCTGTAGTTCTCCATTTAAAGTACAAAGAAGAATTCCATGAACACCGATTATTAAATTTGCAATCTTCTTTCCGTTCAGCTAGTTTTTTTGTATGAAACCCTTTCAGGATCCAGACTATTAGGACTTGATTATATTGCATAGATAATATGGAAATCATGATTCATGATTTATCAATTTTTTTAAGATGAGAAAGAACCAACACCTTAGCTTGTCTGGTATGTCCTTGGCATAGGCCTGGTTAATTAATGATGACCAACTGTAAACACTATAATTATAAACTAGTTAGAGACCTTACTTCGTATTATTATTCTGCGATCGCGTTATAGATGGGAGAACAGAATACCCCTGTATTTTGAATCTAATAACACGTTAATAAAGTTAAATCAATCAATCAATCAATCAGAATTTAAGTATTCAAGCATTGAGAAATGGTCAGGGATAAAGTAGTAATGTTTTTTGTACTGAAGCTTAACAAGACAAACAGGGCACAGTTAGTTCATAGCTAGTGTATTAAATTCTAGACCTTGATGTAAGGTATGGAAAGTCCTCCGGTACGGCTTCATCAAATCTTGCCAAGGGCCTAATTTTTCCCAGTACAAAATATCATAAGTTTCAACTGTTATCTGTTTACTCTCTTCAATTGAACCCAGTCAATAGATTTGTAATTGCAAGATTTAAATCAAGAAAAGGCTAGTTATCAATAGATTCAAAATGTGTAGACAGATGCCCTCAAAACATGAATACATACGACCAATATAACTAGGTGAAGGTGAAGGTTTATCTTCCAAGCAGAGCCCTTAAGGATCTCAGAAACCTTTGCACGCGTCCATAAATGTTTGAAGGGATGTGCTCAATGTGTTCTGTATAGAATTCGTGAAATGTACTCTTGGGTTGGAGAGGGATGGAAGGATAGAGAATTTCAAATCTAGCTTCAGTAGTATAGACCCAGCAGAGGCATATTATTTAGTTGAATAACAGAGCAGATACAGAGCTTTTGAGTTTTGAAGGCTTAAGGGCCTTCCTGCCAATGCAATGCCAAAGCTGAAGAGTCGACCATTTTTCTTAAATTTTTTCATGACTGTCAAGTCCTTGAAAATCCGGATTAGTATATTCAACAATCTGTGATTTTAGATTTGCTCTGCCTAAACTTAAGTGTGTAGGATGCCTGGGTATGGGCCTTCCTTTAAGTCTTGTAGCTTGAGGTACTTTATTCAGCTCTGTCTTGGTCTAATATAAAAGGCTGCTGGTAGTTTTTGTCATCATTATTACCATCATGATCACCGTCATAAAAGTAAAAAGGCAGATACACAATTTGTTCCTTACTTATCAACATGTAGCGGTTTTTTGCCCTTGATATCCCGACTAAAGGCTCGAGTAAGCTCTCTGTAGTCTGTTGTACACTTACAGGATCAAATTTTCGGCTAATTTGTCCCAAGAAATGTTCAGGGCCTTATTTTTTGTTTTAGTTTCAGTAGCAATTAGTTGCGAGGAGTGAGATTTTGGGAAATTTTATAGCACAAGTTTGAATAAAGGGAAGACGCAGATTATGAGGAAATTCTTGGAAATTAAGTTTAAAAAATGTACAAAAATGTATACAAATTGTGTATTTGTTCCTTTGTGGAACTACGCGACTCGGGAGTTTTACTAAAGTTTTTTTGAGCAGAGGAAGTAGGCAGTTCTGCTTAAAAATAAGTCAGGATGTCAGGCGAATTGAAGTGAGCCGGATCTGGGTTGAATTTTTTGTTGGGAAATAGGGAAAAGCGAATGTCTAAATCAATTTGGAGAATTTACATACAATATGGCTCGTTTTTTAAGAATTATATCTAAATGTTGTGATTAAACACTCAGTTAGTCGTTCGAGAGCTCGTTCTTCTCAGAACTCCTAAATCCGAACCATCTGGATTTCATTAGAATCATTAGTAACTTCCTTGAGCCAATTACTTACGACTCTAGAAATACATTCTCAGACTCGTTATATTTTAGCACGACCAATACTTGACATTAATCAACTTTCTCGTAGTCTTCAACTTGAAATCCTTGCAGGAGCCGAGCTTTCAAAGATTTCAAAACTAGAATGCTACGTAGTTTATGAGCTACATAACACTATTTTAATCAAAACGACTCTCTTGAAAAGCTAAATTTATTTAGGTATTTTTTCTCCCGTAATACTGCTAACATTATATTTCATTTTCAAATCCCGGGACAGGGTTAAGGGATTTTAGATTGACTAAGGGAAGTAATCTCAGTCTTTATGTTTGACTCTTGAATCTTCTGAATGACCCTAACCACCCGTAGGGCATGCACGGCAGGTTAGGGTTGGCCAAGTTGGGTATAGTAAAATCCATCGAAGAAAAATCTCAGGTAGTATTGAGACCTGCTGTTCCTTAAAAAGAATCAGGCCTTAGAATCTGGATTGAATAGTAGTGGACTGCCGTACCTCTTTGAACCTCTCATACTGAACTTGATGATGACTTAGGTGTAAAAGGATTAAGTAGATTAGTTTTGGAAAGAAATTATGTATAAGAATTTATAAACATTTTCTGTACAAAGGATAAACTTATTTAAAATGATCAGGGCTGGTGTACTTTTACTGGTTATTACAGGGCTTGGCTTGTTCCACTTCAAAAAAGCCTTGAAGTCCTCAAGGGTATCTAGTAGTAAGTACTCCTACACTATGTACCTATAACCTAACGACATGTAAGATTGTAAGTAACAGCCGACCCAAGGTTTTGTTTGGTCTGGTATGTCATGTCTGGAGTTGAAGGAAGATTTTTAACCTTCCTTATATTCGGGTTGGTTAGTATTCCTAAGTTTGTAAAGACATGGGGGTTATTATCTCTTCAGAATAATTGTAGTTTGCTATAGTCGTTCATAGAAATGGAAAGGAGGAATGGGTTGAAGTGTTTAGAGTTGAAATGGAAAGTGAACATCTTGTAAGATCTTCATGTGGAGAAGATGTTAAATTTCAGACTGGAGGATTGTTAGGTTTAGGAACAAAAGGGTTATCTTGGTATTCCTGGTATATTTATGCTTTTGACTCTGAGATTCTTGGTATTATTATTACCTTGCCTTAGTTGAGTTGTAAAAAACGAAGGTGAACCTGTTTTAGGACTTATTATTCGAGTTTTTTTTTACTTAAAAAAATGAAAGTGACCTTAAGGACTAGGCTTGCAGATTTGAAAGAAACACATTTATTGATAGTTCAAAGTCGAAAAATTATAGCCTTCAAATAATAGAAGTTAGTACAATTTTTTTTAAATCAAAGCCTACTGTTTTTGAATTCATGACTCCATCACTAAAACAAAAGTCCCCTCTACCTTTTTCAGAAGAGTATCCCGAGATGCTGAAAAGTAAATACAAACAATTCGGAAATTACAGTAGAGAAAAGCCTCGGATTTCGCCCGGAGGTTAGATGTAGTGATTTCAACATGGCATGTTCTGATTGTTGATGACATAGCAAAAGAATCCTTCCAAATCCGGTCCTACATAATAGAGAAAGGGGGTGGGGGGAAATCAGTGAATCAGATCCAAGCCTCTGTATCCATCCAACATCCCTCGGTTGCTTTTTCCGGTCAAACCGTCGATTTTGTTTCATGCCCCACATGACATGAAATAGATTTAGTCTCTTAAACTATCTCGCCGAAAAAAGTCTCAACTATTCCTTTTCAATCTACTATAGCCAGATATAATCTTTTCCATCAGATCAGGAATGTCGAATCTAGACTTCCAGAGAGGAAAAAAATGGAGAGACGAGATGTCCATATTCTTCCTTTACTCAGCGTTCATGCCAAGATGGACCGATAACTTTCTATCCTCTCTCTATCCACCTTGTGTGAGTAACGATTATGTAGACAGAGATAGAGAGATGCTGTTTTACCGAAAGATTCTTTTCCGGATGGATGGCTCAGCATTGTTCCGTTTCGTGTCCAGACAAAATTAAAACTTTTTCACCCAACAAAGACATGGAAAGTAGAAACAGTGGTGATACAAAAACTTCCTTCCTGGTCGACTTGGACAAAACTACTTACGACTTTGCTATCTATATCCGCTTCTGTCTTTAACATTCTTCTCGATGATCGTATCAAGTAGATAAGCCTTTATCCTTTTTCATCTTCTAAACTACATTTTTTTCCTTGTTCAATTCAAAAACTATCTCTTGATATAGTTTCCTCAAAAATAAACAAGAGAAAGGGTGAACTATTTGCTTAGGCTAGTGACTCACGGGAATTTTTACTGCTTCATCATTGCACCTATAATGCCAGTATGAGCATATATACTCAGGGATGTTCCGTACAAATAGTAAACACAACCACACAAGCCCACTCAAGATATGAAAATGACACATGTCTCGAGATCAGTTAGTCACCTCTGGTCTCAGCACGGGTTTTACCCGTAACCGGGAGAAATAGTTACCTTCCATGCATCCCGATTTGCCGACTCATCAGAAAAGCCCGAAAGTATTCCCTAGAGGAGACTGGGTACTACGATCCAATTTCAATAGATTTAATAGCTCACCACCACCGACCCTGTAATATGAGTTACCTTAGGAGTGGAAACTTTCAGTTTTATTTTTATTACCGTAACAGTCACAGCCACAGACGGGTTACAGGACTGAGTTTTAGGAGAGTCCTCTCGTTTTAAGGGGATACAAGGATAGACTATTTTGCCGATTTATTGATGACTTAATGGGCCACAATCTGCAGAACAATTTGGCGACAAGTTTTTTGCTCATCAAAAACAGTAGACTATTGCGGGAATCGGTTATTTAAACCGAGTTTTCAGTGCTCTTGACGCTTGGATTCCAGGCCCTGGAACATAAAAAAGAGCACATGATACCTATTTAAACTTTAACAGACTTACATGGTTTGTATTATTTCTTTAAATACTAAACCTTGTTAAAACCCCATGTGCTAGTGTGAGTGCGTTTGTAATTTTAACATTAGCTAACTATACTAACGAAGAAAATAGATTATCGTTCCACACGACCCTAAGGGAAAAGTGAGAGGAAGTCCTGTTGTATCCAAGTCTGTAATATCTGTATCCGTTTCTCCATTGAAGATTCAAGTATTCGTGTGAATCGTGGAAGGCTTTTGTAAGTATTCGCTTCTAATAAGCCGTCCACTCTCCGAGCCATATGTCCTCTCTAGAACTTTGCCAGAGTTGCTCCAAACTATTGTATGCTAACGAATGTCAGTATGGAAGAGGAAGGAAGGAAATAAGGACAGGTGTGAACTGTGAAGTTTCAGTTTTATAAGCCTACCCGACCTCTACTGCTCCACGTTCTGAGTCCTTTGGACTTTCAAAGTTTCAATACAATGTGGATATCAGATTGTATGTATGTGAGTAGTATCTACTAGTATCTGTAATGTGTAATGGGAATGACTGACTGGCTCAATTTTAAGAGAGACCTATAATAGAGGTTTATCAGTTTAGAATTTAGCTCGTGTTTTTGTAACGGTCTCAAACAGGGTACTGTGTGCACGGCTTATTATATGAATTGCATATTTTATTTACCCTCGGGTATCTCCAGGGACAAAAAGATTCTCTTCTCCTTGTGCTCTGTTAGTGAAGATACTCAGGATTGAAGATTGAATTGTAGTTAATTAACAGTTTAACTAAGGAAGTAGGGAAGAATACAGTAGGCTTGGCTGGAGTCGTTTGTCATCACCCAGAGTTCATTACTATTATCGAGAGAGTGGAGAAAGAGCCGGGAGTTGAAAAAATTAAGAAGTAAGACCAAGTCGGGTGTCCGACACTTATGATTACACATTTCTTAGGTACAGTACTTACAAAGCTCTATTCTTTATACCTTCTGAGCATCATCTCTGAAATTTAAGGCCAAAAGAAGGCTTAATTCTTTTAAACGTAAGTTAGGGCAAGGAAAACAGCTGCGAAGCGTATTTCGTATTTCAGGCTGCAGATGAAAAACAAGAGTTAATTTTAGCCTGCAAGTTCTAAACTAGAGCTCAAACCTCAAGGCTTGAGGCTCAAAGATCCAAGATCAGTTTTGGTCATGGTCATGGTGCTCTCTGTGGTAACTTGGTACTTGGGTAACTTCACTTACTTGCTAACATATGAGATGTGCAGAGTTTGTAAGGAATACGAAGGCTCAGAGTGCTTTTTAGAGCTACGGGTTTGAATGGTGTCAAAATACATGTCCCTCCAGAACCTCTCTGATCTTCCATGTGCTTTGGAAATCAATAGGTTACATAAGAAACGATTGGGCATAAGGTTTTGGTGGAGGAGCTCGGCAAGAAATCTCGGGTTTAATATTTGTAAGTTTAAGTTACACTGTATCCGCATATTTGACACGTATCTTTGTACTCTTTTACGCTGTGTAGTTATATAAACCACCAACTACATCCTTCCAACTTTTTGAATCTACTCAAATGCTGAAGGAAAAAAGGTTGAGCCTTTTTGTTGATAGAATACTACGAAAAAAATCCAGCTCACCATGCAATCCCGAGTTTGAATAGTAACTGAAACTAGTCCAGTTGTTCTTAACAACAAAAAGGAGATATGTTGGTAGTTAGAGCTTTTTATAGTTGGACGAGGTCATTATTTTCTGATGTTGATGTATGAGCTCTCTCTGAGGTTCTCTCTGGTGTCTTGTGTGCGTGGAGTCTTGGAAATTTAAGATACGGAATGTAATTGCTATTGAGAAAGATCAGATTGGTCTTATAATAGGCAGCAGGAAGGGATTGAATGCTGTTGTTATGTCTTACTTTTTTTTAACCAAGTAGACTTGTCTCGTGTGGAAATGGAATGACTTTTGGTTTTTAATTATTCTTATATTTAAATAGTTAGTGTAAGAATTAGAAATCATCGAATGGTATACGATTTTCAAGGGCAGGCTGAAAAAGGGCATATTTCAAAGCCAAATACTGTACGCGAAAACAATTTTAGGTACTAATTTGTTTCACTAAATTTTTTGTCTAGTGTTAAAAACTATTAAGAATAATGAAGACAGAAAACATTTTCAGGGCTTCAACTTCAGCATTTAAATTATTTTTTCTAAGGTCATGATAAATTTGTCCAGTAAATTTGGAAACGATATGGAATCGGATCACAAAATAACCACCTCGGCTATTTAATACGTATGTATACGGATGAGCGTTTCTAGCTCTTTCGAGCAAAAAGACACATAAAATTTAACTATAAGGAGTCGTGCACAACCGTAGGTTGTCCGGATTAACAAATACGTTTCTTTTGAAAAAGATGGGATAATTGCGTTGAAAACAATTTTAAATCCAAGCCAAACTACTACTACTACTAACAACAACTATTAAGTCTGTTTTGCAAAAGAAGATAAGTAGGTTGTAGGTCAGAGCTCTAAATCATGTTTGTTTGAGTCCGGCAATCGTAAAATATGTAGTAAATAGCCTGGGCGACCTCATTTGTAGAATATTTATATTTTACCATGCTGATTGACGGGTGAATCAATGTCATTTATTTTTGTATTTGCAGGACGGATGTTTAACTAAAAGATGAGCGAAGCCCAGGGCCCAGGCGGTGGGGCCCTGGAACCCCACTATGGTGGGGGATTTGGGCCCCCGCCAAACTCGAAGGACCACTACTCAATCAATTCTAATGGAGGGTCAAATGGTCTAACGGAACTAACAAGCAGTTCGGACACAACGACCCACCTAACTCTGCTCAAAAATGCTCCAGCAAGCAATTCCTCATCTTCACCACATAGTAATACTAACTCAAGTGGACTGCCTAGTTTCACTTCCTTCGGGGACACTGAAGGTCTCGGCTCCCGTCTGTCAGATGCATTTTCTGAAATTCGATACGCCGAGCTGCAACATTGGGATCTCAACACGTACTCCACAGAAGGGCTCACTGCCCGATTGATAGATTCTAGATCAATAGAAAGCCCGGACCATACCACAGATCACTACCGACCTTGGGAAAAGCCGGCTCCGAACCCCACCCACCAGTCACCCACCTCGTCTACGTCAGTAAATGGGGCTACCCTAGTGAGTACTACCACGTCTGAGAATGGCATTTCCTCCACAAATGGGAACGGTACTGACAAGTCCCCCACAACACTTACCCCTTTGACTAATGTGTTCCCCACATTTTCAGAGACCTTTGCCCCCAACGGGCCGAAGCTCCCTTCATTCCAGTCACAGTTCAATTCATTTCAAGAGCCATCCCCATTGGGTCACCATATCCAACCTCATAATGGTGACCAAAATGGAGTCTCATCTTTGCCAAGTTTTCACACGCTTCCGGCTAACAGGGGCTACGTTCATGCTCCAACTCATGCTACAATCCACCAAGGACATCCACATTGTCAACCTGCTGCAATGATCACAACTCAAGCTCAACCTCATCAGTTTTTTGATGAAAGGCACATTCAAATATTTCCTGGTCAAGTTCAAATTGGACCAGGACAGCTTGGCCAATTGATTGCCACCACTACGGCGGGTCAACAGACAATGACGATAACGACTAATGGACATCACCTAGCCAGCCCGCATGGACACCATCATTTCAACGGAAATGGAGTTCATGGGGGCAACTATGGCGGGATCTCAGCCCCTCCAGCCCCTTCCCCTGTAGCCCCTCTCCCCACATCTACCTCAGGGGGGACAATACAGCTTCAAGAACTGGTACCTGTTCCGCCTATGCATACTATACTCCATCCCACAACAATTTTAACCAATAACAATAGTAGTACGAAACTACCGCAACAAACGACTGATGGGAATCTTCCCGGCCTTAATCTTAACATAATTCATCACGACCCTCATCACCCCTCGGCACATATACATCACCCTTCCCCGCATTTGAATCTCAACATGCCTAAGTATTTACATAGCGCTGGAGTACCAAATAATGACCATTTGCATCCAATCGAGACGCATTTCATTGCTGTAAAAATTCCAGGAAATCACTACGAACACTCGCCCCATGGACAAATTAATCCTAATATGCTCCACCACCACCAACAACACATACAACCACATCTCCTCCACCAACCTGGAGGAGGGGGGGTCCATCACTCCATAACTAAACTAGAACAGCAGCAATGCAGCCCTCAAATGGTTTCCACGAATAATGGAACCAATAATAATGGAACTAACGGAACTAATGGAACACCTAAGAGACAAGTTAATAGAAAGCGGAAGGGAATGGACCTACATCAACAGGGAATGATGGGGGACAATGGAATCACTCATATTTCTAGCCATGACCTTAATGACCCCCAAGTCTCATCTGTTTCCAGCACCGACTCAGATTTCAAAAGACCGAGTCTTGGAAATGGGCTTAATGGCAATGGGATTAACGGAAATGGAATGAACCACTCCATGGACGACAGTCTTGATAAGCCAACCAAGAAGAAGAGAAAACGCTGTGGGGAGTGTACAGGGTGTCAAAGGAAGGACAATTGCGGGGACTGTGCTCCATGTCGAAATGACAAGAGTCATCAAATCTGCAAGATGAGACGCTGTGACAAACTCACCGAAAAGAAGGTAAGAATCTCTCTCTTAGAAAATATATTAACTCATTCCCTTTTGTCTGGTTATACAATATCGAATATATTTTCGAGGAAGGGATGGGTTTGGTACATCATAAAAAAATTCCATATCAGGCAGAGAAAAGAATTATTGAATTCTCAAGGATATTTCAATACCAGCATCCGTTATACGGTAAAAAAATAAGCGAAATTACAGTATCATCAACAAAATAAGGTTGCACATCCAGTTTTTCCTTCGGGTCTCTTATATCAGTATCGACTATTTCACATGGGCTGTCGTGTAAGAGCCAGGAATCTTTTTACGAAAGGAGAGAATAAAATTTAATTGCCTTTTTGGCCCATTATATTATTTTGGAACAAGCATTTGGTAGGAGTACAAGGCAGACTGTCTCTAGTACATTTTGTGTGAGTATTTCATAAGATATTCCTAGAAGACGTATAGATACAATTCAGGGCAGATATTATTATCCCCAGACATGTATTTTTTATACTTTACGAAATGCATAATCAAGAAAGAGAGATACCTGTTAAATAGTAATAAAAAAAAGTATGCAAAAAATAACGGCAAAGAGAGGGAAGCTCTCTGGCCTAGTTTTCCCTTTTTCTCTATCCACAACACACAACAACATCCTTAAATAAACTGAAAATTAGAGGCTAGAAATCCAGTCCAGATGGTCCTTTTAAAAACTATGAAGCAAATACGGTCTGGCCGGAGGGCCGACGTTCTATCGAAATAAACTCTACTGTAAACAGTGGAGTGGACCATTGTTGCCGTGTAACAATTGATGATTCATTTCCTACGGAGAATTGAAACGGTTTAGTGAATTGCATGCAAAATTCTCAATTGTTCTCCGTGGAAAGGTAGAATGGAGATGGCACATGTTTTTTATTTTTTATCATTATAGTTACGAAGCCACGATCCGTGAGAATTTTCTAGGCTTTTTTGTCTAGATGCTCGAAGCACTTGAGGTAGTCAGTTATTAGGTGACTAGTACTCATTGAGGAGACTTTTGAAGGTTGAAAAGGCAGTTTGTGTACTAGAGCTCCAGTACTTTCATCATGTAGTAAAGGTTGAAGGTGGATTAATTACAAAATCAATTTTCCATAGTCCTCCCTTTGGTAACGATTTACTACCGAGCTCTGCCTAAGGTTTCAAAGTTTAAAAGGTAATTTAAATTATGGGAAAGTTTTTTTTAATTTGAAAAAAGTAGTTAGGCTTAGTTAGCCCATATCCGGTCTGGGAAAATGGGCCTAAAATAGTAAAATATATAACAAGGCAAACAAGTACGAGTAGACATGGATGTTAAAAAAAGTGTTTGGTCATTATGTTCCTTGTTCCATCATAGAAGTTCATAAAGGAAAGATAATTAAGATTTTTATCGCTGACAATTTTTATTGCCGAGAGGGAGTATGATTTCGAAAAACATTTAAAGGACAACCTGGTTGTTGTGTTGGCAGACATGTCTACCTACTGACCGACCTACCTCAGCGGTATTTGGATTGCATATGTAGTCGAACGTATTTTAAATTTCGTTAAGCAATAGCATGAGACTGTTAAGATGTTAGCCTTCAAAGTTTCATACTTGATCAATGCAGATTGCATTATCTTACATTTCGGTCATAAAGGCTGTAAAATGTATGGATGAATTTTATATTTTCTAAATATGAAAACGAAGGATTGTAATTGTAATGCGCTATTTAATTTTTTAACCGTTGGTCCTTGGTCTGAATTGTGGGATAGCCCAGACAGACTCCGACTACCTCTTCCTCTCTAAAGTAGTTTGAAATAGTTTGAAAAGTATGTATAAGACTGATGACGTAATTTATCATGAAGAAAGGCAGGACTTGAAAGTAGAATTGATGAACACGACAGCTGGCTAGCATCTCTCAGAACTCTCAACTAGTCGAGCCCATAATCCCTTTTGTGACCGAAAACGGTGGGCTCCTCGTGAATTCAGCTCATTGTAGCAAAACTCTGTAGGATATACCAAGTGCATTTTTAAAAGCCATTTGTGGACATTTTTAGTTGGAATGGATGCAGTTGCCGTAGACTTAATTCTTTGTAGGTTCAAATTTCTAATTTTGAGCATTAATCCTACCTCTGCAACATGTTCCTAAGCTTTGAAAATGATTAAGAGTTTTTTGATGTCTAAAATCATTTGATTTCATTGGAATTAAATACTCTAACCAATTTAGGAGAAAAAGATGAAAAAGCCCGACCGACCGTCGTACAGGGAATATCGAATGGATTGATGGTTGGCTTCTCATATTTCAGAGTTTAAAAAAATATTGATCTACTCGCACGTAAAAAGGGTGATTTTGTCATTTAGAAAAATAGTAGAAAATATTAAAACTTTTCTTTTTAAAAGTCAAATTTTATTTGAGCGTTTTTAGAATTCTTTTCTTGTCTTCTATACTTGTATTATATTTCTCACTCGGGTGTTCGGTGTGGTTAAGTTATTTAGCAAAAGGAACATCTGTCGGAAGAGCATAACTAATTTTTTTTTCGGATTGATGACTGCCTTTTGTGCACAGGACAGGGAAGGAGACGTATGTGTGCGTATGCATATAGAATATAGACGGAGCATATTATTATTATTATTATTTCTTTTGCATTTCACATTTAGAATGTTAGACGTACACACATGTCCGCTCGTTAAGTGAAAATTCTGTCCATGATATTTCATCATAGTCATGTCACACTGGGCCAACTGGCAGAAGCCTGGCTCTGGCTGTTATTCTTTAATGAAATAAACTAACTATTTTAACTTTTCATGCTCTTTGGGTATTTATACTACTGGATTTTTTTCCAACGGGCTCATTTAGAGTTGGAGACTTATTTCATTTTAATTTTTGGATATGGCAACTCCCTGAAAAGCTACTTTGAGTCTAATAATAGTTTATGATTGTTTTGATTTAAAGATTGTGGAAATTTTGAAGAAAGATTTTGGAACAGGGTATTTCAGCCATGGATGAAGAGTTGAGAGGTACCTTTTCAATCAACTATCAATTCTTTCTGTGAAGATGGTGCCATCAAAAATGTCAAATGTAAGATAAGGGGGCTTGGGGCTTCTATTTGCCCTTGGATATTTTTTTTGTATTTGGCAGTGTCAGCAGACTTTGCAATTTATATGCAGATGCAGAATGACCAAAGAGGGGGATGTTGATAAAGATAAGAGAACTTTACAAATAGGGGTTTTATAAAAAAGGTAGGGTTTGGCTGGAAGAAAGTTTTCTTGAACAGTTTTATAGCAGAGATGTGTGATGTCTGAATTATTTAGTAAATAATTAAAATAAAATCATTTCATTCAAATTTTAAGTTGTAAAAATCTCTAACGTAGCAGTTTGTATCCTTATTATAAAGTTTCGAGGTATATGTCAAAATGTTGTTAAATTATTGTAGAAATTATAATTTAAAACTCAATAATCCGTCCGTTTCTACGAACGATGCAACTGTAAAGCGATGTTGTAGTTGAATAAGAATATCGATTATAATACGAGCATTCTAACTATTATGAGCTTATAAGGATTTCCTCAACTTCCTTTCTACTTGTCAACGCACGTGAATTCGGTTCAGTTCCATTGTAAGCATTGAAACAGAATTTCATTTCAATCCATTGGACTTCCAAAGCCATGACTATAAATAAGAGTTCCAGGAGCTCGTTCATGTTCCCTTATGCGTCTACCTCCTCCAAACTGGATTTCCAGTCTCCTTCTTCCAGCTTGTCCAATCTTTATGATTATTTTTATATTCACATTTCCAACATGATCATCGACTATTAGATTCGGAGACGTAGTTGAGAGGGTTTTCCTTAACATCCTCCTCCATCCCTCCATTTGGAAGTGTGTAGCATATGGAAGGATGGAGGAAACGGACAAATCCAAAAGTTCTTAATAGGCTTTTGTGTTCAAGAATTACAGTCTGAAAAGGAACAGAATTGTCTGAAAAATGTATTTCAACGACTAGGAATTCGGGATGGATGTATGGAGGTTATTATAGGGTCTCTCTGTTCTATGGACCGTATGTTATGTTTGGTCAATTCTCACAAAGTGTAAGTACGTCCTTATGCTTATGACGTTTTCCCTTTTACGGGGTTTCAAGTTTCCATAAACTAATCCATTTTTATCCCAGAGTCTTGGTCTTGCTTGGTTAGGGATTTTTTTTCTCGGATGTGATGAATTTTTTTTTTGCCTGAGTAGTGTGTCAGCTTAAAGTATGGTGCATAGGCTTTTCGGATTTTGTTTTTAAAAAATTACGTTTTTTTGTTTAGATTCTTTGCACGGAGGTTTTAGAGAATTTGGTCGAAGTGTGGTTGACCAATCTGTGATATGAAGAATTGTGAAGAATAATACATTTATGACTTTTGCTGTCACGTTTATCAACGAGGAAATTAAATCAAAGGTTCGAACAAATGTAACAAGAAAGTATTCAAATTTTAGCCAAATTCTCCAAGCTTATTGCATGAATACAAATAAAAAATCAATCCAAGCCTTTGGGTAACTCTTCCCAGTCTTTATATATTCGTAAGATGAACCCGGCTTCCGAATTCGGCTCTTTAGAATGAATACACATGTGTGTATATTAGTATTTGTACACTTTGTATGCACAAGGCTTCTCGCTCAAAGAGCACACCAATAGAATAGGCTTCATCCTCTACACTCTATATGCACTCTGTGTATTCTATATGGGAGAGAGTGGCAGTAGCATTACACTCGTATTCACAAGGGACTCAATTCTCTCGAAATAAAAAAGATACGAAACGAAATAAAAAAACATATAAGAATATCCGACTTTAGTGCACCATGCACCGAATGCATAATACATCGATTTCAGCCGAGCAAAATAACCAAGGGAAATCCCCATCCTTTCCAACCAAGTGCAAGTTAGGATGTTACGAAGAAGAAAAAAAACCTTTTTGTTCACAATCTATACGCACACACACATACAGACACATTTAGATAGAGAATACAGGGACAGGACACAGCCTATAGAATAAGCACATGTCGTGCGCAAGGAACGGGAAAAAAGTCTAGCTAAATCCGAATCCCGGGTATCGGATATTCACGCTCCCTTTCCGTTTCATTCAAGATTCTTGTATGTGTGCTCAAATCCGTTGGTACGAGACTACGGGATGGGGAAAAAATCTTGAAACTACTCTATAGGATGTAGGATGATGGGCTGGACCTGTTTACATTTTTTGTCAGGATGAGAGATGACATTTGTCTATTATTTACGATATTTACAGAACTAGATTATTGCTACAATCCATCTCTTGTTTCAATTTTTTTCACTCAATAATCCAGTCCAGTGGCTCTGTCAATCTTTGTCCTTATTGTCGATCCATCAGGATGAACTGAACTCGTGAATTTCCTCTATTTCTCCTAGAAGGCTGTAAACAGAATATTATGAGACTCATGGATGGATAGAATAAGGTTTAGGTAAGTCGTGTGCACATTCGTTGAATGAATTAGACGAGTCCAATGTTTGTAGGAAATCTACTTTGCTGGATTCTATTGGAAAGGAAAAGGTTCATGTCTGTAGGGTCGTATGAGTTGGTATTTTGTGTATTGTGCCTATTTTCTATTTCATGTTTGTACAAGTATAAGGACTGCTGTGTGGTGAGGATGTGTCCATAGGCCATGAAGTATTTGGAGCGTATATTCGAGTATTTTCCAAATAATGAACCCCCCTCACTAGATTTCTTAGAAAGTTTTGCTCTCATAGTTTAGTGAGTACTTGCTTGTTAGTTGTTATGAGTTCTCCTCCAAGAATTCGAGAGTCTGGACTGCCATTTCAGAGTTGCTGAGTAATGCTGTGTTGTACAGGGCACGTTCCTTCCGTGAAAAACATCCAACAAAACTTTCAACTTCCAACATGATCATCTTATGACTCAGAGAACATCTATGGAATGAATACTTTATAAAGTCTATACGCAGAGAGAGGTACAATCTTTCCAAGCTGTAAATATTTCCCAACAATGCTCTCAGAGGAGAGAGAACAGTTTTGAGAAGACTAGGCACTATAGGCTGGACTAGGACCTTATAGAAATTAACTAGAGTTTTGGAACTAGTAGAGTGAGGAAAAATCCATAAGGAGAATACATTACAGTATATCACAACCATCACAAGGGAGCATTAGGAAGCTGGAATGGCCCTAACTCAAAAGGAAAGAAAAGAGGAGTTTTTGGAAAGTGCAGTCGGATCGTCGGATCGACTTGAACTTGTCCTAGGCCCAGAAAATACCCGAAGTCGGTCCTCTTACCGATTGATAAGGCTCATACGTACGGGTTTTATTGCCTTCATATCCCTCTCTTTCTCTAGCCTCTATGGATATAGAGAGTCTTAACATGAACACGTATTGGATCTTGAGCGTCTCTGGTGTACTGTCAGAGTTTAATGCATCAGAGTGGTGAATGCACTTTTGTACAAATGCGTGTGTAGTAGTCTGTGTCTTTCTAGTTGAGAGAGTGAAAGTGAAGGCTGGAGAGAAAAAGGAGTGAGTCATCATCAATGGCATTTTTTGGACTTTTTCGTTCTTGCGCTTTGAATCTAAGGTTGCCACTGCCTTGGGAGAAGTTTCCGTACGTTTCTCCAAGACTTGAGTGAGCATAAATGATACCCGGGTGTCGGGGTGATGCTGTTGATGATGATGACATGATATTCCTCCTTTTTACCCTGGTGGATAGGATATCTGTGAAGATGCACAATAATACTAAAAAATATTATTGTAAAATTTTACTATCTTTCACTTTGGGATGGTGCACAAGTCCCAGGGCTGGCTGTGAGTGCTCAGTGTTTTTATTTGATTTGGGAATGTAAATCCATGAAATCGGGAATGACACATTTGCAATTAGTTTCCTGAGATATGCATGAAATAAAAAAGCTTAAAAAATAATATCAGTCATATTATGTGATGCCCGTTGTTATTTTGTGATTACGAGAAATGGACAGCCAGCCGCCTAGAATCTGCTGGAAGGATTCCAACCCGGGTAGAAGTACGACGTGGCACGGGTAGAACGTGGAATAAAATGTGTACTGAGGATGATAAAATAATAATATGACATGCATGCAACGTCTACCCAGCCCCGTCATGTCACTCACACACACACATTCATTTATATCTAAAGGGAATAGGGAATGAAACCGATCCTCGGTCTGCAGTTGATGTCCCGGTCCGAATTTATATTACGTCGTGTCATTCAAGGCCTACTGCAAAATGGAAAGAGTTGAGAAGCAGCAACAGTCGAAGTAGTTGGACTAGCAATGTCATAGTTGGCATATCGTAATATCACTTATAATGCAAGCAAGCTGCTCTTTGATCTGACAGAATAAATTGAAATAAAATTCTACCTCGTTCCACTCCATATTACGTCGCACAAAATAATACTGCCAATGAGCCTCGTTTCTTATCCTATTCATCCTGGAAGCAGTAAAGTTACTATGGTGGATATTTATGTAGGAAGGACAACGTAGTCCAGGATCAAAAGAAAGAGCCCAGCTCACCATACGTTCATTTGTGATAAAGTTTTTTCTTTCAAATAATAAATATGGGGAACACGGTATCAAAATACAAATCAAATTTTCTGTAAAACTAAACTAAACTCCTTTTGAACTCGGCTTTTTGACAGATAGAGGAACGGTGGGTTTGATCATCTTTACATTTTGTGTTGGAACAACCGGGTTCACCCAAACACTTTATATTAGTTTAGTTTGGATGAGTTTCTAGAGAAGCGTATGGATGGATGGAAGTTGGATGGAGTTAGGCTGAGGAGTTATTTTGACTAGACTCTTTTTATTCTTCACTGCAAGTTCCTTCGGCTTGGTTTCCTTAATTGTCATGGGATTCCCTCGACAACTCGACACAGTCGGTCGGTCCTTCTCTTATAAAGTTCGGGTGTCTCTCTGTCTACTGCCGGGCGTATTGTGGCTCATACATTGGTATAGCACTGCCATTTTTGAACGCACTTCTCCCATCCTATCCTCTACTTCACCGAGTATTACAAAGTAGAAATGCATACACAACTACATCCTTGATGCATCTAGTATTCTATCGTATAGTGTTTGTAAAGGGACGGGAGGAAGAAGAGGGAAATGTCATTTACTATTCTGGACGCATTGCAAATGTCATTGCCATTACGGCCAGTCTTTTTTCCAAGAGAAAAGGAAATTCTGTACGGAGATGGAGACCATGGCCTATAGGGTCTCTGTATAAATATAAATACAATCTTGTAACTAAAAGTAGTAGTGGTAAGTGCTGAGAAGCTTGTCTCCATAGAAGAGAAATCAAATGGACTGTCTCTCTATCTATAGACACTTTCGATTCTAGTTCTAGATTCCAAGTGTTTGTCTGAAATAGGAGATACTACTACTACTGCCTCTATTATTCAGTAAGGAACAATAAAATTGTGCACACGTACATGTACAGCAACTCTTTGTCACATTGTAGAATCTACTTGCCTCTTTGCAGTTCAGCCCTGTTAAGTTTAAGGGCTTCCTTGGATGTGAGGATCCATGGATTTCTAGAGATTTGAAATTTCTCAGAGACTCGTATGGATTTCCTAGAGACGTAGCCTTAATTTTCTGCTGATTCTTTAAATTCATAGCTGGAGAGAATTGGTATTAAAAAAGGCTATACGGCCCTGTTTGTATTCAATTGAAGTATGAGTCATTTAAATCGTGGTATGGTAAAGGTCCGTATTTTGATAAACTGTTGTTTCAAAAGCAGTGCGGCACTGCCAACTCGTACAAATGGACGAATGGAAGAGTTTGAAATTGAAAGTAGACAAAGTGAGCATATGCCTGTGCACATTGTGAGTCATTATATTAATTTAAAATATGACTCCATCCACATCAACTTCCGATAGAGCATGGAACTGAATCTCTCCGGGATGCTGGATATCTGATAGGTAGTCGGATGTATGCATATGAATGAGTATGTGTTATTAAAAAGATCTTATTTGTATCATTCCCTACACTAAACAAATTTATTTACCCTTGAACTTGAATTATAAATTCTTGAACAGAGAGAGAGAGTTGTACAAGGATACTTAAGAGTTAGTTACTTACTGTGCAGAGTATTGTATTGATATTAGTTGGCCCAGGGCTTTGGTTTTATGTTTCCAGCTCTAAAATCTTTTTATGTTCAGAAATAAGAGGAGAAAAAAGGAAAGAAATGGAAGGACTGAGTTCATTACTTCGTGCTCTGGCTTAAATTTCATGTTCCTTGGCTCCCAAGTCTCAACTTCATCTTTCTCTCCTGCATCACCGGAATATCATTTCGTGAGATATGATGAGATGAGGATGAATGAGAGCAGATTAAAAAAAATAAGATCTAGGGCTTAATACGTAGAGTGAACATTGAAACGGTTGGGAAATTAAACGGAATGGGCCTTTTCGTATTCTCACTTTCTGAGAGAACAGCTTGTGAATGTCGAATGGGTAAATCATAATGAATACCAAGGATTTAGTTTTGCCTTTCCAACGAGTCTATTCAAGCCTTTTAATATACACGATCGACTCTGGGACTTGGATCTCTTTGATATTAAAGCCTCATGGTTTTCTATAAAAGATCCAGTTATAAAAGTTAATTATATTTCTACTTCTTGCAATGTAAACTATCAAATTGGAAACAAAGACTACGAGAGAGAGAGAGAGAAAATTACGCAATCAGCGAAAACCTCGTTCACCAGCAAATTTGCGACGTAGATTGAAAAAGCAATTAGTTTTTGGCAAATGGTGCATTTAAAAAAGTTTATTATGATCAAGCCTTTCCATATAAATTGCGTAGTATATTATCAGAAACTGAGACTGTTATTCAAACTGGGTTTGTCATTACTCGATGTACTGGTTGGAATAATTTGATACAAAAATACACATTAGAGTACACAGTGATAAAGAACACACACGCAATTTCACGCACGAAGTCTCTATATCCCGGACATCCAAACTCATTAAGTTCGGAAAGTCCGTGGTGGCGGTGGTGGACATAGCCTTACTGCTTCTAGACACAATAATCATCCATAAATTTTCATTAACTTTTAAGGTTTCCTATCATTCAAATTTCAAAGTACCTAAGTCCATGTCAATTTTACTATGCTTTTAATAAGCCAAAGCATAGGATTAGGCATAGGTAATTATTTTCAGAGTACTTATAGGCTTTTGTAAATCTATAGCCAGTACCTGTCCTCCAGTACCCGTGGGGGTTGAGCAAACTTTCCTTTCCTATTTAGCAGGAAGTGAGTGTCACACGGCATATAGTTTTTTTATGATTGAGGGATATTAGAGCCAAGGAAGTATGGATGGTGAAGGACTGGGCCAAATCTATGTGGTTAGTGTACCAAAGTTATTAATTATTTATGTATTAATTTATGTAGCCAACTCTCTTCAGGAGGAAAATCAATGACTGGACTTTTTGGATTATATGATAACTCAGTGTACTTTTGAAATTATAGTTGAAATTAGATACGGAAGTACAAAATTAGAATTCCTATTCTTCTTGACCAAAAGAATTATGACAGGTTGCGTAGTTATGATATGGATAGGATATTTTTTAATTGTTGGGGCGTTATATCAACTAAAGGATGTATTTTTATAATTTGTAATATGTATTGGTCACAATGACCTGAGGGAACTAGGGCGAAATTTTTCCTCCAATTTAATAATCATAATCTATTTTATAACAGGCCCTTACATAGCATGACATTTGAGCTTGAACTTCTGTACCTGTACCTTGAAATGTATGATAGCTATTACCAATGTACCTATAGGGATAAAGTGTTGGAAGAAGTCGGTACATGAATTTGTATTCGCTTTGTAGACAGAATGGCAGAAGGGGAGAGATTACATGTTTACGAATTTGCGATTGATAGACAAGGAGTGACTAGGGTCATGTCATGTGGTGAGAGTAGATGATGACATAGCAAAATACTTGAGACTACATAGGGGTTCCAAATCTCCCCCTTTTCACCTGTAAGCTTTTTTTAGACTTGCAAGGCAGTCCTGTAGTCCAGCTTAGAAAATTAGAGGGGATTTATTGAACTTATTCAAGATTGACGAGTGGACGACTGTCGCATCAAAAAATCATATTTTTGTCGTCAAATTACGCCGTAATCCAGTGAAGAAATCAAATGACCTGACACTATATACTTGAAGATTTGTGGGAGTGATATTTTTGGGCTTTAGCTAGGGTTGTATTTTGTAGTAGAGAAAGGTTAGGGTCCAACCTGACATCACCTCACAACCGGAGGGAGGGCTGAGGGGGGAGGATTGAGTATTGGATCGTTTCGCCAGAGATCCGAGAAAATAAGGGAAAAAACCTCAAAGGACTTACTACTATCATCGCTTTTGTCCTATACCGCAAGAAAGTACACTACAGGACGTGTTGTACAATATATAATAGGGAGGAAGTGTAGGATTCAAGCTGTCTTCCACTATCTTCACAAGTCGTGGGAGTCATCCTTACAAATATAAATATATGGTTGGGATGATCTGCTTAAGCTACAAGGAGGTATGGATTTCTTCTCAACGAGAGAGGGGAGTTAATATAGAGAAATTGTGGTGGATTTGTAAATCCATTCGGTTAGAAAGTTAGGATAGGGCAGAAATATTTTTATTATTTTTAGATGCATGCGGCTTGTCAATTATAGATGCAAGATTGCAATTTTTAAAGCCACAAAATCTGACAAAATGTTGGAAAAGAATTCCTCTAACAAAGCGGTAAAAATTTTAAGCTTTATTGAAACAAAATCTGCATTACGATTACGATTACTCAAGAAATAAAGAAAAGAATAACAAGAGGGAAATGCTGAGAAAAAGGCAAGGCCGACTAGTAAAAGAAATAAGCTCGAGGGTGTATAATCCCGTATTAAAAAGTGCAAATGAAGGTGCTCCTTTAAGTATCCCATAATTCAAGATTAAAAATGCCCTGGGATATAAAATAAAACTCCACTCAAGAGTTGGGAGAGAAGGGTTGAGTTTGAAACTAGGATCCATTCACATGTAAAAAGAAACGTAAAAACTTGGTTGGGTGTGAATAAATTGCCCCTGTGAGTGCATTTCAAGCTCCAAACTTCCCAAGTTGAGAACACCTAAAGTCTTGTATTTTTTTAGTATCTACGCAGCTCAACATTTCAAGTGCAAGAACACAGAAGGGAAAGCAGCCGTAAAAGTAAAAGTTTCTAACTACAATCTACAATGTAGAAAAACTTGGTTAACTTTCCTATATGAAATAGAAAGTCAGATTGGTACGCATAAAAGCTACCCAACTTCCATCCATACCGATACCACCACCGGGTGTCTCTATATCCACGCAGAAAGAATGATCTTACAACTACATCTTATACGCACCGGGAAAAATACGGGTAGCAGTGGCAGTTGCACTGGGAGTAGGACCAAAGGCCCAGGCACCATGGTGATGTGATGGCAATTCTGCTAAAATGGATGGTGCCTTGCTCGTAATGTATAAAAGTGGAAGGGGTGGCTTCAAAGGCTAACTATATTACTAGAGGGAAGGGACGGAACTACCCTGGTTTCAGCCCTGTTGGAGATTCGGGCCTTTCGGTGGCTGGGTGGTGGTGGTTCTTCTCACCCTGAAGTAAAAATTCTACGTACACACACATTGAAAAACAGACGAGGCTTCATCTTCCAAACTTCCATTTCTCTTCCTTAATGGATTTTTGTACTCGGGGGTTGTTAGCTCCTGGTAGTGGCGTATAGTAGAGTGTGGTGGTGTTGCTGCCCATCTTAACGAAATGAAATGATGCGGGTGAGGTACGGAATACCGAATTCCCATTTCAGACGGGGTGGCTTCCTTTCTTTGTCGGGGGATGAAAGGAGGAAACGGACGGCGGAGACGAGGTTTTCTCATCTAACTTTTCGTTCTGAAATGGCCGACTCTTCATCTCTCTTTCTTTGCCCTTGTGCTTGTGGGATGGAATTTTATCGGGGAATCGAAAATCCGAAAAAAACACAACTTACAAGTTCAAGTCTTTGATCCTTTCAAATGCCAGGGGATGTGGATTTTTGATTCCGAAATGGTGGTTGCAGTCTTGTACTTTGTAATCTTATATTTACACTTGAGCTAGGGATATTTTTCATTCATTCTATTTCATACCTTTCCCCGATAATAACACGGATCGGATACTTCTGGATCGAACCCGGGCATTGATAAAACTACAATTACTCTAAATTGGCATCTCTTGTACCATGTACGATATAATATTGACGAAACACTCAAGCACATCTGAATTATGGTCCATTATTCCAAAAAAAATTACCATTCCTTTTCCCTCTGTATATTTTATTTGAAATAAAAAACTCATACCTGCCAATTATAGTTTATTCCGCCTGTCATATAAAATCCTCCCCTTCACCCCTAAAATATCACTAACTAGTGCTTGCCTACACCTACGTAGAGATCTATTAAGATTGTCTCTCCTATCCACTACAACTGGATACTCTGAGTGAATTAATTTGTCAATAATATTTCTGCAACAAGGGGTGGCTGTGATCTGAATTGGCTTGGCCTATTGGTTTATAAATTCTCCCCTCTATCTCCGATAGCCGACATTCCAACTCTTTCTCCCTTCTTCTCGATTGTCCTTGTGGGCTCTTCTTGTGTGGATTCATATTTTATATTGTCGAGAAAAAAACACCTTCATCGACTCCCTATGGCCCTCCTGTCCTCGTCATAATAGGAATCGTACATGTACATATGTGTCTGGAGAGTGTCAGGTCGGGTATTGTCCGTGGTGGTGTGTGCGTGTGTGTTGTTTTTGTTGTATGTGGTCCTCCCTCTCTCGTCTTCATGTAGTTTCTAACGATAGCAAGTGATGGTGCTTTTAAATAGCTCAATGCATGTTTTGTTGTCCTCTTTCTTTCTCCCCTTTCTCCTTTACGTCTTTCATTCCCTTGTCACTTATCTTTATCTCTGTTGGCCATCCCTTCCAGGAAGTTTGAGGATCCTTGGAGTAGTAATAAGCAGTGGGAAGCTACTGTACAGGACTTGTAATGTTGTAATCAATCTCTTGGCTCTCGGTGGGGTTGGATGTTGGATACTACTTGCGATCTTTTCATTTGATAGAGACATATGTACGAGGACAGATGATCATTGATTTTTTTGGATTTTTTAGTCTCGCGTTTTTGTTGATGTTGAGGATGTGTAAACAGGGATTTGTGAATGGTTTGATGGATTTGATTTCGTAAAAATTGGACAGATCAGAGATTGGGAAGATTAAGGTTTAATAGGGCTTTTGGGCTTCTTTTATTTATCTGGAGTGAGTTTAGTTTTAGGGGGTGTGGGATTGTAAATCATCATCAGAGAATGAGAAGGGGTATGATTCTTGTAATTCCAAGATTGACGTGTAGAGTTGTAGAGGGCAAAGGAAATCTTTTAATAAGCTTTGTGAGCTCCAAAAGTTTTGATTATTGATATTTTTCGGGACGGTTATTTGAGATGTTGAGGATATAAAAAGATGATGGGAAAAACTCTCTCTGTTCAATACGACAGGGATTAAATTACTGAAAAGAAATGCTTGTTCTCTGTACTTTGTACTGCAAGTGGTATGAATAATGCATTAGTTCATTCACTGTCACATTCACATATGTTACAAAGGGGAGAAAATAGTAGCTAATCTGCAATAGAAAGACTTGACATTGAATATTAGTTTTGCAACATATGAACAAGTCACACACTTACCTACAACATTCAGCCCAATATTACAAAACACAGTTGAATTGTAAATGGCATAGGAGTTTAGAATATTTATTGAACAAGTAATTGCATGTACCAACCCTCCCGGATCCAGGTATACACAGAATGCCAATGATAAGATCAAAATTTTATGATGGAAAGATGAAAATGAATTGTGAATGAAAAAGTAGGCTTATTAGATTTGTGTTGTTGGTTTACATTGCCAGACCCCGAAGGTGAAGCTGAAACAGCAGCACTGACAGGAAGACCACGGGCTATTGAAGGGACCATGCCCTCCAACAGTCCAATCCACCTCCTCCAGCCCATTTTCGAATCCTTCATGGACGACGACCTTTGCTGGGATTCTGGCTGACCTTAACCTCCACTCTCTAAGTTGATCTACGAACAAATTCAAGTGAACAATCTTCTCCAAGTGACTCGGAAATGTTGAAACCCTCATGGCACAGACGCTTATGGAAACTCATGTCAAAGGTGGAATCAAGGACTCGAGGCTTGCCTGTAAATTTGTTGGTTGGTGTGGTCGTCGTGTGCTACCTAATCAAATTTGTTGACTGTGGTTGGTCTATCCAGTCTTGAGCTTGGATGTTTGACTTTGTGTTGGATTTTATGCATTTAAAACAGAATTGTATTTCGTGTTTAGTAACAAGTTTTTTTTAAATACTTAACATTTTTTAAATCCCGATCTCTAAACTTGTTGTAGCTTTGTGGTTAGTATTTGTTTTTATTTCTTGTTTAAGATTCTGTCTATTGTTTAAGTTTTAAAGTTCTGGTTCAGCCCTTCAACTTACTTCGAAAATGTCAGTGAGGACAAGGATTTTTGAACACAGTCAACAGTAGCGAGTACAGCTCGGTATTCCTTGTTGGAAAAGTATTAATGAATTTTGAGGAATGGTTCTGTTTATTTTGCTTATAAGAACCCATAAGACCTTCGAAATACTTTTAGTCTGTTAGTGTTAGTCTAGGACTTCGTGAGTTGTTCAACAATCCCTAGAAACTCCATGCCTGTTTCATTTCAGATCTCTCCAACATTTCTGACCTTCTACATTCTACAATATACAGATACAACTCCAGTCTGTCTAATCTCTAATTCAACATCTTAACTCTAGGGCTGACTGATGAATTGATCTCAGAATGAGCTAGAAACACCCGGAGATTTTTTTAAATGATGTACCACTGACAACTGTAGCAATTTTAGGGGAAAACACAAGGACTTGTGCTTTTCTTAATAAGCAAAGTGTGAGATTACACCCTGTCTCGTTAGTCTCGTACGTTTTGTAGCAACAAGCGGGCAAGGACTTAATTTTGATTTCAAGTCCAACTTCAACATACTTCAAATCTTACTCATCTCCTTTGCTCCCTTGGGTTCATCCAAGTTTTTGTCACAAGAGACGGAGGAGTTGATTGAAAGATCTTGTAATTAAAAAGTCTGAAGACGAGAAGAGATTATTTTTTCGACATCTTAGGTAGGCAACACAGGAATTAATTATTTTTACCAGATCACAAAAGGCACAGACAACAGGGATGAGTTTTAGCCATCAATATTTTTTTAATGGAGCATGTCAGTGGAATCTTCGTTTCTGTGAGCTTTTCCAAATTTGGAAAATTAAAAACACAAAATATCAATTATGAGATTGTGAGTAGTAGTTCGAGGTGGTAACTTCTTCGCAGCAAGGCTACATACATGAGTAGTTTGTCGATATTGAGTCCCTCAAAAAGTAGTGGTTTCGGCTAGATTTTGTACTATAGTTTTTAAATAGCAGCTTGTCAACCCCAGTTTTCTTGCATTGTTGATTGCTAATTGTTAATCCAGTTTGTGTATTGTGTCTTTTGTATCATTCAGCATTAACAGTAAGCCCAGTTTAGAGCTATACTACTAATTTGTACAAATTTTAGGGAAGGCAATGGTGGAAAGAGTCAAAATAATTTTATGATTTCTTAGTGTCTGTTATCCATTTGTTAAGCTATGCTGGTCAACCCGGCCGTAGAGTTGTCGTTGTGTAATATGTAAATTAACAATTTAGCGTGTGTCTGAATTTAAACTAGCACCATAATTTTGGAATCAAATCCTAAAAGGCATCTGGGCTTGTTTATGTCCTAGTTTGAACCTGTGACCATGTCCTCGTGTTAGGAGATGGAATTTTTATTTTAAAAAACAATTAAGAAACATGTGGATTAAGTAAACATTATGACCTTAAGTAGTACGTATAAATTAAATATGAACATAGTATGCATATATTATATATATTCAAAACTACAGATAATTTTTGATAAAAAACATTGTATTGCCATTATGGAGAGCTAGAGCAGCTTTACAAATTAGTTTGAGAGGATTTTTTTTGCAAGAAAAAATAGGAGGAGAATTATAATCTCGTCTAGTTGTAAGATATTTGTGGATGATAACCGTTTGTCATGTTATTTAAATTAATACTAAATCACGAGGTAAAACTGTTTATGATAATAGTAGGGAAATATTTAAAAACGATTTTCTTATTCATCTCTCCATCAAGTATCAATCTACTTTATACTTTGAAGCAAAATATTTTTGATTCTGATTTTGAATCTGATTCCGACTAGAAGCGATTACACTTAGGAACAAGCAAAAAGCGTTTATAAAACAATACTCTCGAATTTCCAATCTCAATGAGGGGGACTAGGAATTACACTGTGTACTTTTTATGATTACCGAGATGAATAAACACAAAAAATACAGAGCATGTCTTGACAAAGAGACAAGATATTTTAGAACTTAAAATATCGTATTGTTTGTAATCGACTACAGTATTTTGAATACATTTTAGTCATCTCTTTTTATACTTACAACTTATGAGAATCTCAGAAAAAGATTTTAAACGATAACTGCTAGTATTGTGTGTGCTTATCCTTAAAATACTTGATAAGTTATCTGTACTATGGATTCTAATATGTATGTATATGATCAACAAAAAAATGGTATCTCATTCGAAACAGTATATCACAATTATCACAAGATGAATTTTATACAACTTAGCAATAAGAAAAAAACTACCTATAGATGATTATTGATTTTTTTAGACTTGAAATCTTCAACTGAACGTGTAGTCTTGTCCTATTGTGGGTAATAAAGTGTTGAGTATTATATATGGATTTACATTCTATTTTTCAAAATTATTTATTCACATTACCATCAATTAATCCTATCGACAAAGGATTTCGTTTTTAAAACCTCCCAGCGCTTTGTCTTCCAACCGTTAACGTTATTCGTGTACCTTCAGTACCAGCGCCCCTTCTTGTTCACGTTATTTACTACTGCTTCTCAATTTCCAAATTAGTATTACATCACCAGTTATAATTTCTGAATAGTAGAAAACTAACCTTAAATATAAATCGAATATGAAAATAGGACGAAGTCGGGCTTAATGAAGTTGCACAGTGTAGCTTTTAATTGTATTTAGAATCTTCAATCTATTGCTCCTGAACGACAATTATAATTATTTAAAAAATGTTATGAAAGGCAGTAGTACTCACAACTTGTTTTACTTAAATCTATATTCAAACAAGAACCGTTTAGGAGTCGGCAAAGGCCATTACTTCGAAATCCGAATACATTAAAATATGTAAAAATATTGAGTTAGATTAAACATGCATGGTTTCACATGAGTGTACATAATATTAAAAGGATTTTGGAAGAATTATTTATTTATATTGCCTATAAAAATATAAATTATCAAGCCGATTAGATTTAATTCTTAACGATTAGCTAGAAAATCTTAAGCACAAGTTAATTTTTCCAACGCTGGTCTACAAGACGATGCTGTCCCCGTAAATTCAGGAAAGAGTACTCCATCAAAAACGGTTTCAAGCCCAATGCCACACAAGGATAGTTGTTAACCTCGTTTTTGAATGCTCTCAGCCCCTTATCTTCCAACCGCTCCCATAGTTCATACATTATAGGAAAAATCTTCCCCTCCCTGTCCCCATGAAACTCAATTTGCAACTGGCCAAAGGGCAGAATTTCAAAGTCCTCCATCATCTGATTAAGTACTGCCACCTCCGAGCCTTCAATGTCCATCTTCAAAATATCCACCCATTGGTGACCATTTTGAACCATGAGAGACCGAAGGGTTGAGTTGGAGGCATCGATAAATTGTTTGCTGAAGTGGACCCTTGTACTGTCCGGTGGTATTTCCTGGCCCATTCCCTTGACCGTATGATCGAAAGCGTAAATCTCGCAGTTTGTCAGCTCCAGTAATTCCGCCTCGAAACTGGACTGACCACCTACTCCGAAAGAGTAGACAACACATGGTTTGTTGATTCGACCGTCTGGACTTTGGATTTTGAATAGCTCCACTCCACAAACATACTTGCCACCATCGCCCATGCCTCCGATTCGGTCAATGGAATGTGGGCAGTTGAATGTCGGGATAAAATACTCCCAGAAGTAAACTCCGGGAAACTTGGGCCATGGGTTGATTTTCTTAGGTTCGGAGCCTACAAGGGCCTTCCGTTTTTTGACTGATCTCTCCCAGGAGGCTTCTGAAGCTTGGAGTCGGGATTGCAGGGATGCAGCTAAGATCTGCGACCTGATTTTTTCGGTTAAGAGGAAGGGCGTTGATTCGGGAGTAAAGTTACTAGTTTTTGAATCCAACGGCTTCGGTGGGGGTCCATTTAGATTCACAGGGACTATTTCTTCGTTCCTCAGTGGCCCGGATGTCATTAAGAACATGTAGGAGAAGAAAACAAATGCTATGACGGAACTGATGAGGATGATCGATATTCGTGGATAATGAAGGATGGCCATATTGTCCAGTGAATTTAGAATTTCCTTCACCGATATCCTAAGGGATTACACGATCAAATGTCAGTCTATTAAATACATTCATTCATTTTTTAAACATTAAGAAATATGATTATATTAGGGTGGTTAGGATGTAAAATATGTTACTCTTACTGTTATTCTTCAAGCTGACTCGCAGACTGGTTATCCAGTTCAGGGATGACTTTAAAGCGAAACTCAACTAAGAATGATAGGATTCCTAATTTTTCGACTAACCTGCTTGCGCTTTGCGCTCCTGTCCTCCAGGTTGTATTTTGCACAGATGACAGGGAAAATCTGCAAAGTTTTTTTAATGGGGACACAGGGCTGATGCAAGGTAAGTACAAAATTTAATTTCCATAGTTAAATTACTATGGAAATTAAATTTTTTACGTACCTTGGGGCTGATGAACTCTTTGGACAGGATTTCCTTCCATACAAATCAATTATTGGTTTACTCTTAGCCAAAATTACCGTTTCCCTAACAATTAACCTCTTTAACTCTACGTACACATATGTGGTGTACTATGGTAACCATGCTCAGAGACCTAAGTACACTAATGT
>JAQFYM010001246.1:0-36713 GCA_034694785.1 Agrenia bidenticulata | reverse complement strand
TTCAAATTTTTCAATTTTTTCAAATCTTTCATTTTTCATGAAAAATAATAAGAGTTTGGAAATTTCACCAACCCTGACTACAAACTAAATGCTAACACTGCACTAGAGTCTATGTATTACGTCCACTACGTACCACCTAATAAATTGGATCTGCATTTTAACATAATAAGATCTTTCTGAAAAAATAAAAATACAGTAAATTGATTTTTTAAACATTTTTTGTATAATAATATTGAAGCCGGACTGATTTCCTTTTATAAATTATTATTGATTGTTAAAGACACACATACAAAGGAAAAAAATGAACGGAATTTTACAGACAAAAGTCTCAAATTCCCGATTTGAGGATTTCTTGATGTATTATTTCTAGATTGGACGAATCAAAAGAGTTAAGGAGATCGTATTGTGTTAAAAAAATCCTGGGTACTGATTTTAATCCATAAATTATGTTTGACAGATTTCTCTGGCTTCCTAATAATTTCTAATTACTCAAATTTGGACTTCTAGGCAAGCGACGAACCCATTACCCAGTGTTGAGTTGATAAACCGCTTAGTCAACGAAAATATTTGTTTAATGTTTTTAGAAATGCCATATATGGCGTAATTCATCCGGATACAAGGCTTAATCATCCCTAAACCATTAATGCTGATGAAATCGCTTTCTCTACTGATTGCATTGGCAAAATCCCTTTTGATATTTAATGCAGGAAGGATTAAGAATTTAAAATTAGTACCGGCCAAGAGGAGTGAGAGCTTCATATATTAATATCCCTTATGCAATCCTCCCTGTTTATTTGCTGAACGAGTAATCCAAACAAATATTAATTTTATGTAGTACAGCAAAATTATGCAACACCTAAGATTTTCAGCAAGGAAGGTAAAGATTGGTGACGAGTTTCGGTGTTATGCTCGAATTCACAAGCCACACGTTCTAATGATACTTAATGTCAGCATTTCTATGAATAGTGAGTCCCTGCCGTTTTGAAATTTTGTGAATTTGAGTTAATGAGGGGTCCATTGTCTGGTGACTCGTTAACGGCACCTGCGGAAAACTCTTTCAAAAATGCATTTAAGGAAGACAGGGGATGTTCTTAAATCATAAAATAGCTAAATTGCGGGGACTTGTATTGTAACGTAACTGAGTTGTGGTCGAAGCTCTCGGCTCAATAAAAATTTTATTGCATAAGTAAGAATGAGAAAATAATATAAGCCTTGTGTTATTAGCAGCACATGTGGATGTATTTTATTTATATCTAAAGTGGATGAAGGATTAATAAATTATTGTCTTGTCACCTTCACTATCATCAAGAAATTCATTATAATTAAAGACCAGGTGGTCGTTCATTGGCACACTGACTTCCAGACAATTGAGATGTGGTAGTAGAATACAAATTACGTTTCATCATTCCCCAAGCTTAACTGATTTCCGCATTTAAAAATATCTTCCAAGCAATTGATTGTGTTTTTAATGGCAATTGCAAAATTAATTAAAGAAGATGGCTGGGTTACGTTTTCGTCAAATTACGAGGCTTAAATCTCTCAAGTCGCATTTAATACTTAAAATTCCTGAGTTACTTGACCATCACGCATCATGAGCCCAGTCAATGATGTTGAATAATTCATTTGATACCAATTAGTTCAAACGGAGGGCATCTTATTGGTAGCTATCCAAGCGTAGAGATTCCTGTATGTCATTTAAATAGGGTCTGGAATAGTAGTTAAATCATTATTATTATAAATACCAACAGGGATGAGCCACCCTTCTATTGCTTAATAGACACTAACTCTAAATAAACGTTCAAGTATGATTGATGCTTCTTGTAATATTTTTTGCACGATTTGTCCTTATCAAGTTACTAAAGAGAAAAATCGACACTGACTTGTGACTTAGGAGTCCTTAGAAACTCAAAAGCACTCATTCCCAAAGTCAAAATCATTATTACACTTAGAGCGTAGTAAACGTCAAGTATGAGAGGGAAATTATTAACATGTGTACATATAATTAATCAATACAAAAGCAAACACAAAATCCCTTCCCTTGATTAGCGAAATTTATGCATCAAGTACTCAAAACACAAACCAGGTTTACGATTAGAAAGCATGATATCCAAATCGTAATAAGATGAGCAAGGGATGATACGCATCTTATATTAGCTGGTCGCGTCGGGAATTGAAAATTTATACTCATAATTTTATAATGCAACCGAGGAGGGTTTATTCTACAGAATAAATAATTTACAATAATGGCTCATATCGTATAGAAATAAAATAGAAACTCATCAGTCTCTCAAATGAAGGGTTTAATATACGAACCCATGGGCAATGATATGATATGTAACCCCATGTGCATTTATTAACTACGTTACGGGGTGCTTATTACTGTGATGCAATAAACGATAGGGTTCCTTCTTCTTATGATGCAGGATGAATGCATATCGAAATAAAGAGCCTTTCATACCACACTAGCATGTACATGTATGATTTGAATGGAGACATTGTTGACGACTTTGTGTATTTGTTGTGTTATTGCTATTTTTATTATTAGAAAATCTCAGTTCCTCGTGTATATAAAGTCGTCGACGACTAATCTTGGGTTCATTCCAAAAAATCTACTCGTCTTTAAAACACGGCCTCCGACAACCAACACTTTAAAATGACTAAAGTGGTAAGCTTCAGGAACTATCCTGATTTTTATAATTCACGACTATAACCCTATTTGAAGTTCATCTTAATGTGACCTGTGTATTTCCGTTCTTTTTTCAGGCTCTATTTATTTGTCTGTCATTGGCAGTACTTCACCTGAGTTCCGGATTCCTTGGAGGTGGAGGAAGTAGTGGTGAGCTTATTTAAAAATCAAATCAAGTAGTTAAAATTTTCCATTTAGGAATCTACATTACGAATTAAAAAGTGGGAAGATTTGATCAGAAGCCGTTGGAATCATAAGAATTTTAATAATTCAAGTTCCTGTATTGGATTTTCAGGCGGTGGTGGTGGATATGGAGGAGGGGGTGGTGGCGGAGGCTGGGGAGGAGGTGGGGGTGGAGGTGGATGCAGCTCAGGAGGTCAGAAATTCATAATTACTCATTAAAATAATAATTTTTTTTTTTAAACTTTGGGTTCATTTTGTATTTCAGGAAAGGGGGGTGGTGGTGGAGGATTCGATATTAAAAAAATATTCAAAAGCCTATTCAGTAAAGGAGGTGGGGGTGGTGGCAAAGGTATGTTTTTTGTTTTAAATATTTATAGTATCAAGTAAATTGGGCTGACTTCATGATGTATCAACTTTTACTAGGTGGCGGTGGAGGGGGAGGAGGCTGGGGAAAAGGTGGCGGTGGGGGTGGTGGTGGCGGTGGCGGAGGTTATGCCGCTGCTAAGCCATCATCATCCTATGGTCCACCATCGTCGTCTTATGGTGCTCCATCTTCACAATACGGAGCCCCTGCGGGTGAGTTATTTTTATAAATTAATTGCCTAGTTATAACTCCTGCCTCTTGACTTAAACAATCCGTAAAACATTATTTTCCAACTCTAGGAGGGCATGGAAGACGATAAGTAGGAATGCAAGTAAATGAAATTGAGAAGAAGTCTAAAAGTTGTGAAACCAAAGTTAATCATGAGTGTGAATGAAGAAATCTAGTTTGGATTCTCTCCATGCTAACTGCCTCAAACATGTAAATGTGAAAATATGTGCCACAAAAAAAATCCCTTTGCCCCCGGTGTTTTTTGTAATGTTTCCATAGTTTGAAAATAAACAAATTATCGCGTTTTTTTTACATTGATACAAAAATACATCTCTCTTGTGTTATGACCATTAATCGTCATTCATTGTCCAGGTTACCATATGGTTTTATAGTCTTGGAAGTTTTTTGAAGGCTCATTGAATTTTCCCATAATCGCTGCCAATCCCCCATTGGAGATTGATTCTGTATTCCTTGACTGTTAGAAGATTGTCATTATTATTATTTTTACAAGCTAATAATATCATCAACAAATAATAAACTATTATAGAGCTCTGACAATGGCTTACTACATAGTTCAATGCCCAGGATGTGGAGCAGGGGGTCTAGGCTTGGGATCAGATGTATGTGTTTCAGTTTTATTTTGGATTTATTTATTTTAAGTTTCAAATGACTAAATAAGGGAGGAATCAATTGTTTGATCGATGGACATGTAGTCAGCACCGAAATGCTGTGCCCCTTGTGGGAAACAGGCTCCGACTTCTTCGCCCAGTGGAGAGACAGAATACGCTCGAAATAACAGATTGAATCCTCTTCGGGAAATGCTGAAGGAGGACCAAAAAGTGGCAATTATTCAAAAGATGGAGAATAATTCAGAAATCAAGAAAATTGACACAATTGCCAGATTTAGGACAGGAATTCAAATGGAAGAGAGACGAATGGATTTGGAAAAACGAAGTGACAGGTATTGAAACGAATTGATATTCAAAAGCTTCGGTTTGGGTTTTTTTTAAATGATCGATATCGCATTCAATATACTAGACATATGGTCATGTCGCTACCATTGTCTTTGAATTTCAATTAAATTTATAAATAAAGATTTCATTCAAAGACAGTCAGATATCACTAGCTAACTAAGAAAAAGGCTTCTAAATACGATAGGTTAATATTCCCTCTGTCACATAGTTCAATAAGCTTTAGAAGACGATCAATGTAACCTTACTATAAAAGAAATGGTCAAATTAATTAATTTTTTTACCGTCTGTCTCATCATCACCAAATAAAACCAAACACAATGGGTTGTAGAACGTGGCCTGAGTACTAAGAAAAAAACGAAACTGCCTGTTTGGGACAGGGGATCAGAACTTATGAAAGTGTGACACATATGAACAGACTTTATTAATTTTTTTATATTGAAGCGCGACGAAAATTCGCCAACCCGTTTATTGAAACGCACTAAACGCAGTCACCCATAGCTGTGAAAAAATTGATTTTTATTAAATTGAATAAATTATCAGTACATCTTTAACTTTTGCGCCCGATATATAAATAGACACTATACACACACTAATTAGCTTATGGTCATGGTTCTCACATATTCTATTTTATGTTGATACCCAGATTGAAAAGGCTAATGGAGGATGAGATGTACACATACACTCAAGAAATGAAGGATGACTTTGACAGACGGCAGGATTCTAAAATCGATCAGATGAGAGTCCGCGTGAAGACTTTGAGGGATAAACGAGAGGCAGAGGAACGAATCGTGGTGGAGAAAAAACTTGATCAAGCCTTTCAGTAAGTTAAGTATTGATAAGCCTCTTGCCTCACAGGCTTACTTTAAAAGCTCGTTGAGCTTATCGGCAACTCAATATTGTGTCATTTTGCTAGTAAAATGTCGGTACAATTTTCACAAGGACGTAATCTCAGCCAGCTTTTCAGATATCTCAATCCTTTCATCGTATTACCTTTAGTTTATAAGGGAGCCACATTAATTTTGAACATTAGACGCCAAAAATTTTCCTTCCAAAATAACTTGGTTCTGTTATTAAATCGTGCACGACTTAGACTTTGTAGGTGTATACTTTAAAAGGAGTTTTTGCATAAAATTAGCGTAAAATTCCATGTAATTACTATGGATTTATTAATTAGTACACGGACAGATTTGGCCAGTTTCATTACGTATTAGAACAAGTAGAATGTATAGCGCTTTATACCAAGATTTCTGAACCCTTTTCCTTCTTTAACGTTGTCAAGAAATCATGGCTTTATACGTTCAGATTTTATTGTGTTACGAGCCTTTATGGAGGTAAAAGTTATTCTAGAATCTATTCTGGGTCTAATGCATATTCATGGCAAATTGAAAGAGCGTCTTCTATTATAAATGTCCATGATTATTAAGCTCCACTTACTACATTCTTATAGAATCCTTATATATACTCATGTCTTTGTTTACGCATGGAAAATCATGAATATATTTATTCCGTTGTTCAAACAATTATGTTTCAATCTGTGACACATTGTTTAGTATAACAGGCATACCTCCCGTACATAGTACGAACATAATGCAGCAAAGCTAATACAGATGCTTGGGTGTTTTATTAATTTGAGTTACAAAAGAGAGGTTAAACTTAGTATTTCTGCTCATTTGCATTCTGAGCAAGAAAACAACACACCAATACCCATTTTGATTACGAACAACATGGTATTCATTAAGTTACTTGGGCAGAAAGCTGACAGCTTTTGTGATTGTGAGTTCAAATTAGATTTTGACTCAATCTCATAGTCTGTTCACGTGATTTCCCATTCTACCGAGTGTTCATGAGGGAATTATAAGAATTGAACGCCTTGTTCCAGAAATCAATGCGAGCAGATGAGAACTCTCTTAGCTAAGAGATTGACTAAAGAGATTGCTCAAGATTGGGGAGAACAAATCAAAATGAAACAGAGACTGGAGTGCGAGGAAGAAGAAAATGAACGAATGTACGCTTATCTTGTCCAAGTCGACGTTGATAATAAGGTTAAGATAAGTTCGTCATTTTTGGCATAATTTATTGCGTTGCTGTTGCTACTGCAAATAATTACTTTCGAAATCGTTCAGTTACTGCGAGGGGACATATCCTTTTGACTTATTTACTGTCGTGTGTGTTCTGTAATCCCCGTAATTTTAATTATAGTTGAAGCGAGAAGAAGCGTATGACTGCATGAGGGCGGAGGCGACTACCAAGCGACTCTTAGAGCTGGACAGGCAAATCGAATATAAAAAGGTAAAGGCAGCCAATGCTGAGAAAATCCAAGCCAGGGAATTGGCCATAAATGCTCAGATCCAGACGGAAATGGAAGATGAGAGGAAGAAACGTAATTCTAATAAATCTTGTGAAACCTTACCTTCCCAACCTGAACATCTCGAGTTAAAAAGCTTATCAGGACAAGGGATAAATTTCATTCTGGGTTATTATTTTTTGAAGGAGAGGAAGAGAAGAATGCCCGATTCATCAAAGCTAAAGAGCACGTCAAAGACATGATGGCAACCAGAGACTACTACAGAGATAGGAAAGTTAAAAGGGAGGAAATCGTTGCTCGTGAGTTCTTGAAAAAAGCCGTGAGGGAACTGTACGTTGAACAGGAGGACCGGAACAAGGGCAAGGTATGGCCTCTCTCTCTTCTCCCATTTCCTTTAACCATTTGGAATTGCAATTTAAAAGGAAATTATTAGCTTACAGCGACAAGTTCAATTAAGTAAATGTAGAACCTGCGACCGTTCATCCTTTGCTTTAATTCCAGAGAGAATTGATGCGCTCTATCACAATCTACTTGGATTACTTGAAGAACCAAGATTGCTACAGTAACAGTCGAGAGGCAGAGGTTCAGAAGATAATTGACGCTGTGATTGAAGACCAATATCTTAAAGTTAGTGAGACTCGGAGACGTGAACAAGCTCAAAGGAAGAAACTCTTCTGCGTAAGTGCCTAGCAAGTCCTTTTAAGGGTTATCCCCACAAATGCACTTTATGCATTCATCACATTCCTACTAATGTCCCTACGTCCTATCCTATCCTACACAATTATCTTTCGCATCATCGCAAATTCATTTTGATTTAAATCCTTCGATCCAGTGAAAGGAAACAGCGGATACTTTGTTTTCATTATCATGGATGTGTGTAGGCATTAGAAGGGTTTTGTGAGTACATCGATACATATAACTGGTATTTATTGAATGGGAAGTTGGAAGGTAGATAATTCCATAAGATTCAAGAGATCATAACTGACTCATTTGTTTTTGTTACCTACTTTTCCGCCTTGGGGGAGATAGAATGTTCTAGCTGGTAGAGCTCACCAAATTGAAGACTTGAAAGCAGAAAGAGAACGAGAGGAAATGGAGCGACAGAAGGAACTGACACATCTGAAGGAAGACTGGAAGCAGTATGTCCAGGAGTTGCAGTTGGAGAAAGAAGCCAAGAATAAAAAGCAACAGCAGTACAAAACCGACTTGGACTCCCAAGTGCACTATCAACGCACGATAAAGGTAATCGGCATAATAAGAATTATTAACTATTCCTCAAATAATTAAAACTGCAGATAACACAAGCCGATAAGGCAAGTATTATGATATCAAGTCAAGTTCTTGTTCAATCACAATTTTTTTTTAACTTTCAATTGTTACTTTGAAATTCTCAGCTACATTGAGAAGTGTGCTGAAATTCATTTTATGAATTTCGAGCTCCAGCGTTTGAATACTGTTACATAGCTGTTTTTATTTTTATATCCAGGCAGAAAACGGTGTGTAAAATAATGTTTGATTTTCCCCTTCAGCAACGGGAACATTGTGAAAAAGTCCGTGAAGGAGAACTCTGTGAGCTTGAAGAGGGATTCTTTAAGAATCGACTGAACAAAACACTTCAACTCGCAAAACTGGAAGCTAGTAATCCCTACAGACAATCATTAGTTGGAAAGGATATCAAACAAATCCTTCTGCCTGTAGGAGGACTTGATTGCAAACGTTAATACATAAATATGGAGCAAAAGTCAAGTCGTGACCATACCTTAATATTCCATGAAAATAATTACCACAATTGAATATGAATTTAAACACCACTACGGCGTAGTAAGTAAAATACATACAAAACTGCTATTATGAACTGCGTTTCTGTTCTGGATCACCAGAGAATGTTTACTTCCTTCAATGTTAGATTTCGGAAGCTACTAAACATACTGATTATTTTTAGGTATATATATATTATTCAAATAGGAACTAACCTAAAGGTTTTGGCAGGCTGTACATTATAAAATTAGCAAGTAACCAAAGGTTGATTGTAAAAAGTGCTCTGCTATTTTAATCGCTAATAAAATACAGCAACATCAATCACAAAACAGCATATGCCAAACGAGTAGCTCAGAACTCATCCTTACCTCTTTCATGGATGGAGCGAGTTAAAATGCCACATCAAATAACGAACAAAGTCCATATCGTTGGAGCTCCTACTCTTAGACCTCTGTTGTCCTGCAAACTATGCTTCCCAACCCATTCAACCCTGTAGATGGAAAGCTCAGTTCATAAACTGAACTGTAAGTTGAGTTACTTTCACTTGTCACGGAACAAGATTTCAATCCCATAGGGTTCGCTTGGATGTCCTCACTGTCCTCTTACTTTCACTCAAAATAATCCCATCTCCCTGCTGAACACTTTCATACTAAAAGTTACACCTTTGACTTTCTCTGTATACAAAAGCCCACCGATCTCTCTCTCTTGTAGGTAGCTCGCACGTTCACAAGTCTTCAAATGATTAGTGAATCCATAGCGGAGAAATTTAATTAGTTTTCTCGATTGTTAAGACGGTTCAGGATTAGAGATCGGCGCATTAATCCATTTGATTACATGTTTGATGTCGATAATCAAATAGCTAATGTCCGGAAGTTACTACTGCCTTCAGATATTATGAACTATAGTAAGGCATCCTAGAATCTCCCAAGCCCTGGACCTCTTTCACCAGGACTCCACTCCATCTCCTGTGCCACCAAATTCATTCCAGGTAGAAAGAGTCTATTTCCAGCGTATATAAAAAGCTGAATCACGAAGCAGAAAAAGGAGAGGCTGGGAAAGTAGCTGAAAGGAACATTATTTCCAAGGGAAGAAAACATTATTCTTTATTCCCAAGTGAACTAATTCTCGTTGTAATTCTAGTCTCCATCACACCCTTTTACCACCACCGCACACCACTATAATATTTCTGGTTATCACCAGTATAGTAAGTAGAATAGGGATGGTGTAGAGGAACGAGTTGGGCTCGTAATAAAACAAGCTAATTTCTTTCCTACTCAATAGCCAAGGGAAAGTAAGATGGGGACGTAAAAAACCCAGTAATGAGACACATCCTAATCTGCTCAAAATCTCAGAACCGTCCGACTCGAAACAATTAATTAAGAGAGTAAAAAAAACTTTGAATCCCTTTCTCATCTCATCCCCTGGGTTGTGTTAATGACCTTTCACTTGGGTGGATGAGTATTTATATATTTAGACTTTTGAACTCGAGTTTTGGTGCAGTTTCAGGTGCGGCTCAACTTTGCTTTCACGTGTCTTAAGGTCGTTTTGAGGAAAATTTCAATTGAGCTCTCTTTTTAAGGAATCTAATTCTAAATAATAAACTTGAGTCTGAACCCTTGAGGGTGATGTGTATATGCGAGATGAATGAAAATGGTCCACTTTTGGGGGAAAGTAATGTCCCATTTTTCTTGCCTTTGGATAGAATTTGAAAATGCTGCTCTTTCAAGATCTGGAAGGAACACTGAAAGTGGGGCAGTGGAAAATATTAAAAATGAAAGGAGGAAGAATGAAAAATATGAATCCCCTTAGGATAGGGTATCAAGTTTCCTTCAGCCCTGTCCATAGAGTCTGGTTGTAGGAAATGTATTGGGCTTATTTCGAATGTGTTTTCTGCCTGGTTCTTGACAGATTGTAGTGGCAAAAAATGTTTTGTCATTTTTTTTTCTTAGTTTATGGAGGATCCCTGGGCTTATTCTTCACATTTTGATATCACAGTATCACTTTGTACGAGCACAATGTATCCGTCTGTATATTTTCACCAGCGAGTTTTATTCTCAGTTAATGAGGATGGGGATGGGAGTGGAGATCTATTTTATTCCACATATGCCATCTCCTGTTTTCTTACCTATTTTTTAAAAATATTTTAGACTAACTTTTTAGACGAGTGATGCGTGTCCCTCATATGTATTGGTGTTTGTTAAATGCAATGTGAAATTTTTTTTGGGAAAAACAATGTAACTGAGACGGGAATGATCGATGTTTGTATAATTTGTACGATATATATTATATATATATATATTATGTCTGTATATTCATAGATGCACTTTAGATTTTAAATGCTGTGTCTAGTTCAACATCTAAGATCCTGCAATCCTTAGAATTAATGTTGGCTACATTTCGGAATTTAGACATTATTTAAAATATTTTATTTAAAACTGAAGTGCAGAATTAAGTGTAAGTGGAAAAGGTATTCTAATCCTTGAGATGAACGGCTAAACCAGTCTGTATTATTCGTGAAAAATGACTTTACAAAACATCATGTTCCGTCTATTTTTTTAATTACCATTTTGCAAGTCACAAAGAGGTGAAAGTTTGCCCTACTCAACTAGAAGGGATAGCCATAAGCCTAATGACCACTAGAGAAAAGAAAAAACTTTCTAAAAAGCATCTCGAGAGTTGCTAAACATCGACAGGTCCAGTTGGCGTTAGGCACATCTATGGTAGAGCTGATTATACTGGTCTAGATATTTGGTACATGATAATAGTTTTTTTTAGCTTCAAGGTTAATTTTGTTTTTTAATTTTTGAGTTTTTTAGAACCATCCACTGACTACATTGTTGTGTTGTCCGGGAAGAGTAGTCAAAACAAAAATAGTGACAGAAAGCCTGCTGAATCGACTGTGAGTCTCTGAATAGTTGGAATAGAGCTGTAGTGGTGTCTTTCACACAAAATTCGTAAGCATTATAAATGGGTTCTTAGGACGCTTTTTTGGCAAAAAGTGTATCATTAAAAATGCATCATCTAATGGACTGTGAAGATTCGTTTCTTTTCGAACAAAGAGCTGACTCTCTGGCTGTCAGGGTAGTCATGCATTTCTACCACACAGCTTTCATTATTTACACCACTTGATAACTAACGTCGTAGTTTTTCTTTTGGATGATACACACATTTACAAACCTAAAACTTCAGTGTGAGTGTAAATTTGTAAAAGTTGCATATATTGCTTAGATTATACGTAAAAATAGTAAACACAGACTTCGATCGAATTGGACACAGAAAGGCACCGACGCAAAGATTTATTATTTGTCATCTGCCCTTGGGTTTTCTAAGGGCGAGCTAAGGTTAAAGCAGTGTCTAGCATCTTTTGTGCTACTTTTTGACTAAAAAAGCAATAAAGACATTTAATATCCTTTTGAAAGTTAATTATATTTCATCTATGAAGCAGTTTCTTATTTTTCAAAGGAAGTTTCCCTTTTAAATCAATTCATTGCTAGTTTAGTTGGTCTGGCAATTTTCTTTTTGGTTCATTACTGCAAAAGTCAAGTCAGGGACTTGGTTTAATCTAAGAGAAAGCCAGGGAAGTGTGAAATGAACTGGGGATATTAAACTGGTCATTAAAATTGTAAATTGGCACAAAGTGGCAAGCAGGGCATCTAGAATCTAGATGAATTCAATTAGGCTCAAAGTTACAGTTTCTTGAAAGAACTACGAAAAGGGTAGTGAATTCTAACCGACTATCTAAAACAGGGCCTCCCTTAAGATCATTATTTTCTGCCTACTAGCAGTGTATAAATCCAAGCCCACTAAGTCAGGCATTTTAAAACGGCATTCTCCGTGGAATATAAGAGTCCTTGCCCTACTACAAGAGGAGTAAGAAGGCGTAAAATAAGAGGAGACAAGTACAAGGTTCATCATTGAAATTTGCAAAATTCCTTAAGAAATAACGAATCTAATGGAATGCAATTGGATTCAGTTCTTCAACATTGTAGATTCAGGATGCTACAGTTATAATAAGATTTCTCTAAATTCCAGTCCACTTAAATTTCAAACGAGAAAAGTCCGTCTTGTCCTAATTTTCTTGGAGAATAAATAACTAAAAGTTTCAGTTTTTACTCGTTCAAGGAATTTTATGCCATTCTTCTTGTCTGTTTGTCGTCCACTGTTAACCACCAGTGACTATCAAATATGCAGACAACTCTTCTCGGGGTTAGTACAAGCCAAATGACGAATTATTTCATAGTGTAAATGCGCCCTCCGAACCCTTTCTAACTCTGGGATTGTTGTAAGCCAATTTTTTTTGCACAAGAATTGATTTACTATGAACTAACACATCTTCTCCAAGGAATAAATTAAAAGCCAGCCCTGGCATGAGAAAACTTTATATTATTGTAAAGTTATTTCAAAAGCTCCGTGAAGCTGTCAGGAGTTAGGTTTATATTCCTTTCTACATCTTTCTTCTTTATTTAAGATGAAAAGAACTAGAGTTTATAGAACTAGGAGCCGCATTTTCTCCCTTGTCTCTTCATCTTGAGTTTTTTTCTGTCTTTTAGCCGAAATCTTGCATTAATTTACATTCATACATTTTATTTTCCTCTATCTGACTTTTTAATCATTAGCAGGGGAAAGGAAAGGAATATTGAGAATTCTTACAAAAGAAGAGACAGTGCCAGGGGGAGGAGGTGCGAATATTTCATCAAATGAGGAAGAGAATCTAATCAGATCCAACAGAGATTTATTACGAATATCTTTCCTTCAGATGCGTCAGGCATCTGCTGACTGAAGAGACTAAAATCTAGGCTTCCCTTGATGAAGGATTTGGCAATCAGGAGAAGGAGCTAGTTAGTATCAACAGCAAAAGAGAGCTTTGCTTGCCTAGCCAATGAAATATGTAAAATAAGCTTCCTTTAGCACAAGTACAATCGGAGGGATTAAGGTTAATTACGATCGAGGCCAAGAGTTTATCTTTGCAGCTCAAGTCTCGTAATAAAGAGGTGATGGTAACAAACGGGCTCCGCGAGAAGGTAGATTAAGTAGCATCTACTTGATTTGATGTACATGTTTCCTTACTCGTACCTTGTGGCAGAGGAACAAATGTAAACAAAGGTCTATGAGGTGGTAGTTTCGGATTTTAAGGGTTATGTACATTTTCATACCTACGTACATTGTATCTCAAATCTTGGCAAATAATTAGAGCCGTGTAGTACTTTACAAATTGTATAGAAAATGTTGAAATGCATATTTGTATAAGGGTAAATCTGGTATTAGTTAAAGTAAAAATTGAATTTGGTATTATTCGAAATATGCAAAGCCTTCGGGCGATGCTTAGTTATTAATTATCCTTTTCGCCATTATAAAGATCAATCGGAAAAGAGAGTGGGATTACTTGTTTCTATGCTAATCGAAGTAAAGGGGTCTGAAAGTCTGAACTGAACTTTCCTCTATGAATAAACTATGCCACCGATCCTTCATCGAAAAATTGGTTTTTGATTAGACTCATTCATTCATTGCAATGATAGATCCCAAAATGCGTTGTTAGTTTTTGAAAGGATATCTCTAGGTAGTAGGTAAAGTAGTAATAATAATACTATCCTCGCAATACATACTAGAAGGGTAAATGAAAATCCTTTTGAAGTTGGAACGACAGAAAATATAATGATTTGACTTTACTATAACCAAACTGGGAGTCACTCTGAGGGGAGGGTGATATTGGATTATGAACATAAATAGCACTTTTTTAAGCTTATGCGTTTGTGAGCAAACACGATTTGGAATTGACTTTTTAGTTACTTCGGTAAAAAAAAATTCTTAGTTAGTTAGTTACAATTTTCCCTCATTTACTTCTCTGTCTCGGCTCATAAATGACAAGTTAGTACACAGTTCAGAATATTGATCCCAGAGATTGGAAATTTCTAAGCCTTCATGCATGTAACAGATTGGAATTCAATTCGGTCAACTATAAATGCTATGTATTTGTGTTCAATTTGGATATTAATATTGGAACATCAAAGTAGGTATCTTAAAATAATATTTTATTATAAATCTTCGAAATGACCTAAGAAACTTTTGTTACTCAATTTATAGGACTAGTTAACTTGAACCGTCGTCAAGTCTATTGAAGTCCAGTACCACCTTAGTACTTCGGGTAATTACTTGTTACTGAAACACAACATCCACGATCATTTAATTTGACTAAATAAGTGACTTTCAAACTGTTCAAGTGAGGTAAACATTGAATCTTTTGCTAAATTGCCAGGAACATCCTTCAAGTTTTGTTGATGCACCAGAAGCGCAGCTCTCCAACCAGCAGACGTTGCCCCTACAAAATCTAAATCGTAATTGTCACCTATATGAAGGCACTCACTGCCTGAAATCTTATCAACTAGATTAATTCCACAACTAATTCCAGCAGCAGTTCCTATTGCTTTGTCAAATATTTCCTTGGAAGGTTTGCTAATTTGCTCTTCGTGGGAAAGGATGGAGAATTGCAAACATTCTGAAATGCCCAAAACCTTAAGGATTTCCCTAAGTCGGGGGTCAAAGTTTGAAATCACTCCGACTCTGACATGTTTAATTTGAGATAAATGAGAGAGGAGCTCAACCGCTCCAGGTTTCAGTTCCCAACCTTCTGCTGTTTGGAAGTGACGAATGAGCTGAGTGGCTATTGATCTTAGTACTGACTCGTCAACATTGGTCACACCAGAATCCTATTCCATTCAAAAAGTAGTTTAACCCTCTTGTAATCTTTTAGAAATGTTTTTGAAATTTAGAGTTAATAATATTTCACCTTGTAAGTTTTGACCACGAATTGTGTCCACCAGGATTTCCAGCTGGTACCGAAATGCGGTTGACGGGCATTGAGTTCCTTCCATTGTTTGCGGAAAGAGCTTTTCATTTTCTCTTCCTCCGTTTGAATTCCATGCTGGAGAGCAAATTCCATGTAAACTTTCACCGGTGGTTTGCGAAATTGGACTAAAGTTCCAGTTGCATCGAAAGTTATAAGCTTCAAGGAATTTATTAATTTGGAGCCCATATTTTAATTAACTATGCACTTATTTCTCCACTTTATACTTGAGAGTTACTCTATCTTTATTCTTTATCAAAAAGTAACTAATTATAATAAGAACAGATATTAACAGTTTGTTTAGAAAACAGTGTTACCGCGTCCAACTTGTTTTTATGTTGGCTGCACTCGATGGTAGTAAGTGCAATCATGCACTTCAAATTATAAATTAGTTACGGTACGAATACAAATAAATTTAACGAATGTCTCTAATGTAAGTATGTAATGGGCATATAAATTGGATTCGAGGCTATTTAAATTGGTCTTATTTTAATTCAATTCAAAAATACACTGAATGTGCTGGAGCAAATTACAAATACACGCAAATTAAAATTCGAATTTTTCAGGGGTGGCAAAAATACAAAATACTTTTGTCAGACATGTCAAAATGAAAAACGACTTTTTTTTCTGCCAGGGTATTTTCCGTTTTTTAATGGCGGTATGAAAGTCGATCGGGAAGCCAGTACCTGCAAGATTGGGGGAAATGTATTTTGTATTTTGAACTGTCGTTTAAATACTCCTGTGTCCTATATAGTCGCCAAAACTCAAAATGCAAATACATTTGCTAGGAAATACTTTCTCGACGCGTTTCCCAAAATACAAAAATGACGATTTTGTTATTTGTATTTTCACCAAGTATTTCGGCCACCCCTGGAAAATTTATTAGTTCCATTCCAAGTCCCAATTCCCAGAATAAGAGAAAGGACTAACAAGTTATAGCTTTTACTACAGAGTACATAGCTCGTCTTGTGCTTCAGGGTTCCATTCATTACTGCTTCAAAACGTATTAAATGTCTGTGATTTCAAGCAAGAATAAATTAACGGGGTTCCAGACTTTTGAAATATCTCGTGCTTGAGTCTACTTGCATACATACACGAATTTGTTCAACTTAAGGACTCTCTCAAGTGAACCATGAAACAAGGGAATGAGGACAAATCCACCCACAAGCCTTGCTCTGTAGGTACACACACACGGTATCATCGTACAGTCTCTGCTGCAATGAAATGCTCGTGTCTAATAAATGCAGAGCAAATTGTAGAAATCAATTCCATTCAACAAGACCGCTCTGGCTTCTCTATTTTAATGCAAAATGTAGATTTGCAAGAACCAGAGATTCCTCTCCGTTCTGGTTTGGTTTTGCGATGCATGAGATCATCATGATGGAGAATGTTTAAGGCTGCCATCATCAATATCCCAGACATTCCCAGAGAACGGTTTAGAGAACCACTTCGCCCTCCCGGCTGACTTATCTAGAGTTCCTCCCCCTCTATAGTGTGTGTCTACCACATGGATCTCTCCAAAACTATATTTCTACAGCTTGTATGGATCGTGAATCTGGGGGCTTTGCATCATTCACCCTGTCTGTGATGTACAATAAGAATTATCCAATGCCTCATGTTACATTTATTTATATGCTTTCACCCTACTTGAACTAAACACTAAACAAATGGAGGCAGTGTGTGCAAAACTGCACACTTTCTCTCTACATAATTGTGCGGGATCGTGTTTTGTGATAAAGTTCTGTATTTACGCTCTAACAAATGTATGCGGGTCATTCGCCAAGAATGTACTGCAGTTTAGAGTTGTTTGTTTATTAAACGAGTGGTTCCCGTCTTGTACTTACCCGGTGGATAATTTATCGATTCCTGCTTCAGGAAGAGTGTCTACTATATTACTTTACACATAGTGTCCTTTTGTCCCTGTGTCGGTTTTATAATGTGTCACAGCAGATGTGAGTGCCAGGCCAGCTAAATTGTGAATAATCGACTGCTCTACCACTTCATCCGAAGCCTTTGGATTTTAAATCTCCGGGACATATCTTGAATGTAGAATCTAGACTTTCTATCCAATGCCATTTAAAGAGTGTTCACACAGAATGAACGCACCCTGACTACCCTGAAGACGCGAGGTACTTTACCCGCCTGTGTTAATATTTTGCCTCGGTCTGCGTACATATCTGAAGGAATGGGTGGATTCAATCTTGAGTCATTTGAACCACGCACTTAGATAAGTGCCGTCTTTTCAAAGATGAATGAATGGTTTTGTTAACTGAAATGGAATCTTGCAGACATTTCTTCGAGTGTTCATCTAGCCGTAGTCGTACAATTGGAACCAGTCTCTTCCAGGAATGTCCGTGCTATACATGAGATTCACTTCTTAAAGATTCTAGTGGATTTCGAATTCGGCTCTCGCCTGCCTGCCTTGGCATAATCCGTCTTAGAAAACATTATACTTATAACGTTCCCCATTTCTCTTTATCTTTGTCAATACACAGCCCAGTCGTCTTCCTCACGCTTATTCCCATACCATATTTGACTTAACAAGCACGTGAACACTGCAGTCTTTAGGTTTTAAATTGAACTTTCTTTCCAAAGTTGATCTGGGGATAAGATCAACTTGGGTATATTTTAAAAGAGCTCAGCTTAGCTGTAATCCTTATATACGACGCTCAGAGTCTGTAACTTTTGGCTATGGCCTGGGCAATAGAAACAGTCTTCAATATCTCCAAGAAGAGTGGGCGGTGGTTTGTGGGTATTGAGAGAAAATTTGCATAGATAGTTGATGATGATGGTCTCAGGAAGTTAGTTTAACTTCGCAGTGATGATGGGATGGGTGGAGGTAAATTGGATTGCAAAATATCTATGAAGGGTAACCCAGTACCACCTGGCATGATGGTCTACTAGCCTATAGCTTTCTCTTGACTTTTGTGGATGAAGATTTTGGGAATACATGTTAAATAATAAGGAGAAACTGGGGAGGAGAAAGTGTAGGTCTTTCAAAGCTAAAGTGGCTCATTATGATTTATCGACGCCTTTTCTTTTATCTCAAGATGACTGGGCTGAAGGCACAAGACGATGGAAACGATTTTTTTTGTAGAAATGCATAAATGCGCCCCCAACCATTGATCGTACCAATGTGTATACAAATTATATTAGTACGTCCTATGAATAATGTAAGTTTCAAAGTAGATATAGGTCAACGTTCACCCCTCCTACTAGCTAGTTCCGTTCTTATTCTTCGTTCACAAGGTTTTATTAGACGTGTGTAAGCAAGCAGGTTGCTCAATCTTTGTCAATATTTTATTCGGAATTATTTATGACGGCTTATATAGAATCCACATTTACTGGAGGTCGGAGGTCTTCCTTTCTGATGTAGTTGCAGGTTGCAGCCTTGCAGAGGTGATCAAAAGTAAGTTTTTGATCGACTGAGAAATCGAGACTATGTAGCCGATTTCCAGTCGTGCATTCGATTCAAATATTTGTTTTCACAGAGACTTTAGCGATTTCTTAGTGTTTACTTAGATGTGCAATTAGCAGCACGTCGTTCACAGAGTATAATAACTAACAGATTCTTTTTACACCCTGAGTTAGGCTAAAATTTGATTCGATTTTAGATATTAGAATATAGGCATAAAGGGGGATCGGAGATCCTGAGGTGATATGATTTATGCTAGTTGTGTGGCTTTGAGGCATGTATAATTACTTTATCATGATGATTGCAACAGAATTAGAAGATTTCCGTCCTGCTAAAAAGAGGTGGCACGGCTGAAAATTACAATGCCATGGTCATGCAGTAATTGAGTAATTTTGGACCCCCACAGTGTGTTGCTTGGTCGGTGGTGAAATGAAATGCCGAAGGAATGAGGAAATCGATTTCACCTCTTTCCGACCCAGTTTCCTTCCCATTCCGTCCCAATGTGAGGCTATTTATTTTGTCTTTGAAGACGTGTTCATTAGTATGTATTGTCTTTGTTCAACTTTGAGTTTCTTTTGTTTCCCCGTTTTCTCTAAAATACTTTGGTAACTCCCGTGTGCTACCTCCAGCGGCTCCAGTATACTCTGACTGGCTACAAGATTTTTTTTACAGTAGAGATCTTTAGTACCGTTTGAGCTGAAGAAACATTTCGTAAACGAAGAGAGGCGATGAGAAAAATAAATTGAAAGCTTCATTCAGGCTGCCTTTGATTCTTCCTCGCGTGACTGGATTTTAGGTGTTTACAGCAAATGTACACCAGCAGTAGAATTCGTCAACCAAGCTCCAATAACAATAAATACATTGCATTGTGCTGAAATAAGTTTTCCTACGTTGTAATTTAAGATAAGATCATTGATACATTTTGTTTTAGCATTTGTTTATATCAATGCTTTTTTGAACTTCGTTCGTCTTTGATCTGGCTATGGTTGACCTACTTATCCATCGTCGACAACAATGGCCCTGAAATGACTCTTTTGGTATTTGATGTAAGAAATCTGAACTCGATGAAGCAGAACAATTGAAATGTCTGGCCCGCTTGATTACCAAGACACAAAAACGTTGCTAAAAATCCAACTACTCTGAAATCACCCCAGACACCAGAATTCAATAACATTCATTGAATCCCGTCGAGTGTCTGAATTTTAAGGTCAATGCACTACTAATGATCAGAGGTCATGTTCAAAGAATCTAGTATTGTTATTTTAGTGAAGGTATAGCCCGCAGCCTGTGCTCTGCTATAGACTCCGCGTCCTTTCTCCATCTATTCACACCGTTGAAATAAATGAAGATACCAGTCTATATCTCAGTCAAAGAGAGTACGATCTATACTGTTAGAGGTTGTACATGTAAATGAAATCCCAACAAGAATTTACAAGAGAGTAACCACAAGAGAAGAACTCGGGAGGTTGAAACAACCGCATGTTGTTTTGGTTTCCAGGTCAATCAGCCATGAAATGAAAAGGGAAAAATGGAAGACAAAACAACTTAAAATTCATCCTTTGCTTTCTCAACTTTCTCCCCTCATTCCCTCAGTCTGTTTGTTGGGTTATCGCCTCATCTTACAAACTGTCGAAATAAAACAACCTGTATATGTACAAACTAGGAGGCTGTATATACAAGGCGTGCTAGCAGTGGGTGAGTTCGTTTGAGTTTGATGTTGGATGTTAGAGTATGGCTGAATCAACGAAACGGAACAGAAGCCTTGTGGCAACTTTGCTCCAAGTATCTGTGAAACGACCGAATTTGTAGGAATAGGACATATTATACATTGGAGATCCAAAGAAGGAACTCACTGATAAAACATTGGGATCGGGGCAAAGAAAGCATGAACGGAAGATGAAAATATCAGTATACTAAGCACGTGGTGTCAATTTGTCGCAAGCTTGGAGCACTTCAGGTTCAGGTTCGAACAAAAACTTTTAATTCCAATTTTTACACGAGTCAACAGCCGTAACTATTTTCTCTATTGGGTTTCAATGTTTCTAAAGTTTAATTAGTCTTCTACCTCAAAGTCTACCCTTGTTTTCATCAGAATCATCATCAGCATCAGTCAATGATTTCAGGACCATAGGATATTGTCTTGAAACTGTTACATCCTGTTTTTCTGTCATGTGAAAAATGTTATGTCAAGTTTTCTTGTTTTTCTCCTCCCGAGTCTCGGAATAATAACTTGAGGGTATAAAAACAGTAAAGCAGTCAGATTCCTATTTGTTACTATGTATTTATTTGGTTAACTCAACCATTCTTTACTAAAGATAACAAAAGTGGAAAACTAAAGCGTTTTTAACAAAAACTCATCCTCAGTACCAAGAATATACGACCAGTAGAAATGATAATGTAGCTGATAACAATTACTACTTCCAGTTCGCCTCTTAACAAAAGGCATTATAAACAAGTTGTTCATTATACCTAGAGCTCAACAATACTCAACATCCTCTACACTCGGCAACTCAAACACTAAAGCATAAGCATCAAGTAATTTAGCTCTCAAGTTGTCAAATGAAAATCGGATTGATTTCAATTTCATCATTAGATTGATGATTATGGTCCAAACAATTTCCCCAACTTCATACCATCAAGCCCCTAGACACTAACACTAACCATTATGATTCACTTGAATAACTTTATAACGAAAGTAACACCAATCCCACTAGAACGAGAAGATCCTACAAATTAAGTCAAAGTTTCATACAGATCTCTTGAACAGTTGTAAGACCAGCTCAAGTACCATCACCACCACTACCACACCACGAACAACGAAGGCCAGCTCCGTTGCTCAAAACCGAAACCAATGACTTCAGAATTGAAGTCATTCATGGCCGGAATGAATCCATCCATCGTCAGTGATAGAGAATCCCCTAATGACCATGATCACCCAACAAATCTCTACTTGCTTTCAGACTCCACAAAGTTATTTCCTCTCTGCCCTCCACGTCCAAAGTCCATACCAAAACACAAGTCTCCTCCCTAACTATCATTGCCCAAGAAACATTTAGGTTTTGAGCCCAGATTACTGACTTACTTACAAGAGGGACAAGGAGAAATGACTGACTGAGTGAAAGCCATTCAATTCCATTCCTCTTCCATGATTCCGTCGGGGCACTCATTACATTATTAAGCATTAGAGACCCTACCATTCAGCACACAGATCGTCTACATCTTATACACTTCCATATGATTCGTACTTGAACTCCTTCCCTCTTTCCAATAATCCCAACTACCATCCATTGTATGAGATGAAATTATATCAGAACCTCAAGTTCGATAGTCTTCCTCTTACATTCCGTAGATTCGAAATTCAAAATGAAGCAAGGCAGAGAGAAGTATGCAAGTATTTCCAAAGCCGGCTATTCTCAAAATGTGGATGACTTAGATTGGGCTCAATTTCCTCCTCTCAAATGACATACATAATATGATATATCCTCATGTATTAAAGGGCCTCTCCGTTCCCATCTTATATATTTACTCATGAAATCCCCTTTACTTTTTCACCGTCCTCCTTTTACTTAAGTTCTCCTGAACAAACTCAATTCCTTGTTCTGCTCCATAAAGTTGTAGTTGTAGTTTCAATATTATTATAGACGAGGAATTTCCCATTTATGAGTCTTATGTTGTCTCTCCTCGTCCCTAATACTTTTTACTAGTCTATAAAATGTTACATACTACAACGGAGCATCATTTAGAAGCTGTAGATATCTTTGGGATTGTAGAGGAGGAGCCTTAAGTTCTCACTCTTCCTCTCCGATCTTCTCCACTCTTGAGTTTCAACTCTCTGGTCACGCGGAAGGAATTTTATCAATGCTCAACCGGGATTCAACCGACTTTACTCTTCTCCAAAGACTTTCTCTTCATATCATCGTTTCGCCCTTGGCTTTTTCGGGGTGGAATGAAGAATCAGCCGAGTTCTTAAGGGAAGTTGGAAATATGTATCCACCCTTGGATCTTGGAAACTGCAGGGATATAATTCAGAGACAGGGTAGGGCGAGCTATGGGCAGGTTGGGAGAAGATGATCAATGCTCGTGGATTTAAGAACTTGACAGGGGAGGGCTCCATCATCAGACGGAGGTATCAGGCTGGGATACTTTATTTTATGTCTTGACTGATAAACGTTTTATTTGATTTTCCTTGGTTTCTCCTCCACCAAATTTCTTCTGATAAGTTTAATATTCATCCTAGGATTTCCTTCCCTGAAGGCGAAAAAGTAAACCCGCTTTGATTACTTAGACTAACATGATACTCAAACGTCAGGGGTCATGGGTATTATAGAATCCAAGGGTGGATACCAAGTGATGGCTAATAGTAATAATATGAAATATTATCCTATGATTTTTTTTATTATTACAAATTTCAGTAAGCCTTAAGGCGATTGAAATCTCCGGAATTAAAGTAAATAACTTGGGTTATTGCTATTTCTCATGATGAGTTGAGCTATAAATATCTGCAAGGGAGAAAGTTTATTTCTTTTTAAATATACTCCATAGTATTCCACTATCTGTGTGCAGCTCATGTTGATATTGGTTGTTAATATTGCTGTACATGATTCTTGAGGCTGTTGGGACATGGAGTTGTTGCAAGGACCGGGACCTAAGCCTGAATCCCAACAGAAAGGTCACAATTATGGGAAAGATGTGATAGCAGCAGTTCATAGTCCACTCATGTAAAGCTTTCATTTCCTGCCTTTAAAATCTCCTACACTGAGTTCCGAGTATTCTGAGTGACAGCATTTATGAGCAACCAGAAGTTGTATAGGACAAAATTTAATATCTTTGAACGGATGAACAGGCTACTTTAATATTAGGAAAGGCTGTTCTACTTTCTTAAAGGATATTTTAATCAGGCTTATAATTTCTTTCCAACATTCTCTTATACTGAAATTACTGAGTAGCCTGAAATTTTTGCCCTGTGCCTTAGGTCTTGAGATTTCCAATATTTAATTAAGCAATGGCACTGTAGAAACTATATAATGCGATGGAAAAGCGGATGTTTATTTTTTTAGCCTGAAACTCAAGACTCAAGCCGTGTATTGAGTTAAATTGGATTCGTCAACCAGAAAACAATCATTGTCTTAAAGTTCATGATACTTGCTGAGACAGTGCAGAAGCACATCCAACAGTTGGTGAAGCGCAATGAGCTTGGTTGTCCCCTGGATGGAGAATTTTTATTGAGAATCGAGACCGAAAACCCGAAATGTAATATGCGTCTTTTCAAGCTCTCTCTCTCTCTCAATCAGAAAATGATTATCTCTGGTATTTCAATGCTTAATACTCTTCTATACAGCGAGCCAACATGATGATACAAAATGATGAGAGAAACCCAATCCGATTAAGAATGCATAGGTTGAGAAGATGTTGAGCTATAGTCTGATTATGCCCAACCGTCTGCACTAATAGGAAAAATATTGTTGCCCTACTATGGACTATACAATCTGCTACTCATATTTTCGTCCATGGCCTCTATAATATCTGTGTACAGAATAACATATGGGGAAAGACACATTCTTTGGACTATATGTAGGAGAAAGAAAAACTCGACGACAGCATTTATTTCTAATGCCAGACCGTATACACATCCGTTAGATGAAGTTGGTCCTGGAATCTGGAGCGGACAAATTTTTTTTGTAACTATCCATCGAATTGAATTTTTGTCAAAATGAACATAAAGAAGATTGCAGTGAATTTCCCCCTCCTGTCATGCAGAAAAAGTAACATACGGCGGATAAGGATGATGAAAACAATCTTTATCGATTTGTATTTGTATTAAGAAAAACAAAGATTTAACCTGCGACCCACTCGAGTCTCTACCAAAAAAAGTAAAGTGTTTGTATTTATTTTTTCTGAACCTCAGGCCAGTAGTACGGGCAAAGGACAAGTGATGCTCAAAAGTAATAAGTCCCAGCCCGAAATCCCTTCCTCGAAACAGTTTTGATGTATTCCATTTGCACTTTGTGTATGTTTCGGGATTAAGAAGTATTAGCGGTGCAGAGTGAGCGTCAAGTCAATTAGAGGCATGAATGCAGATCACGTTCTTGTTAATGCCGTGAGGAGATGGTGGAGGCTATAAGTAGGAAACAAAACAGTTTAGAGAAGGAAAGCAATTAATATTGGTGAGAGGACTTCCTTTTACTTTATATACAAATTATTAGTTGGACTTAGAGGTTGATGATTTTGTGGCACATATGTAAGCACAGCTACAAATACTACAACACTTTGTACAGTATTGAAGGATTTTGTTTTATTTATAACTGAATTAACGCTGTGACTTGTGACATTAAAATTAGTCCTTATTGAAACGTCCTTTTTTATCAAGAGAAAGTCAAGTGAGTTAGAATACATTTACCAATCTCTAAAAGACCTTTACGCTTCGGCATGATTTGTGCGAAAAAAGGGTATGACACGCAATCTTGACAATTGACATACTTGAAATTGAGTGCTTTTGAGATATCTATGTTCCTCAAATAGATACAAGATACTTTGCTCCAGGCTACAATTTTTAATCTTGTCCATCGTGTATTCAAACTGAAACTTGGTATTCAAAGACTCACGAGAAATCTAAACATGTATTTTTTTATCGCAAAAAGGATTTCGATACAAAAAAGTACCTCAATATCGATACTATGCATAAAAATAAGCTAGTAGGAATGGCCCTGCTAGCGGCACCCTTGCCTTAACCAGATGGATATTCCTGCCATAAATCTCTGCTGGAAACAAAAGAGAAAAGATAACTTGCAAACGACAATAAGCCATCGATCTTTGCTGAAGAAAGCTGTTTTGGCCGCTTTGGCTTGTACATTTTTAAGTCTAACCTCCATCCTCTCCTGTCTTGTCCCTTCTACCACACTGTCTGCGAGCCACTAACTCCAAAATCCAACAATTCCAGCATCGGGTATAACTTGTACTTGTAGGACAAACCGTAATCCAGACTAGGAAGTGAACTGACTGGTATGGACGCTAGTGTGTGCGTAACATGTTAAATCCTAGCAAGGGTATGATAATGCAGTTAGCATGTACATTACATATGCATAGCCGCTCCATCAGCTTATCTTTTATCAGCAAGTCTGGAGTCTCCAGTCTTGTCTTTCTTTTAGCAGTATTTCAATATCTTGTGAAAGATATGTGCTTAACCTTCTTTACTGAACGGAATCAGAAGGCCTGAAACCAGAAAGTAATGCCAAGAGAGATGAGAGCAGGGACCAAACTAGACTTTCTCCGTCTGTTTCGGATTTCCCATTCGGATCTTAATATATAGCCCGTGCAGGGAGAGAACTACGACAGGTAGGGATGTATCGGAGTAGTAGTAAGAGTCCAAGCTACACAGAATCTAACTATATTTCCATCATATAACTTCCAACAAAGTGTAATCTTTTGTTTGCTTTTGCAATGCAAAATTTCGAGGTTGAATAAGATTTATTTACCATTTTATTCCAGGTTTAAATATTCTAGTCGGATGATGTTGTAGGAGTTGTACTGGTTTCTTGGGTACTTTTCTTACCCTGTGTTTCCAGGGGCTGTATAACTAAGCTAGGGATTTACTGCCTCATTTATATTTCCATGCATATGTTTTTTATCTGATGCTGAAAAAATGCCGGATATAAATTTAGTATCCTAGACTCACTCACTCTTTGGTTTAGCAGAGAGTATATGTATTAGAGAGTCTCTTGAACAAAAAACTTGTGTTTTACATCCAGAGAATGTGAAACTCAGTGTTTTGGCTGCATTTGATAAATACTAACAACTGAAAGGATGCAGTAGAGGATGTTATGGAAATAAACTATGTCCGTGTATGTATGTATGATGATTTTGTGCTGTGGAGTCAGCAAATTGCCTCATATTAATGAGCCTGTGTAGTCCCTTAGCACTCATTTCATGGTTTTCCAACGCATCAAGTTGAAAATTTACATGAAAAGAACGGGTTCTGCTGCGTGAGGAAGATTTAAATGGGGGAGCATTACGTAATCGCCATCCTGTTCGAAAGAAACCGCAGAGACGTAATTTTCAAAGACTTCCACAGGGTGATAAAGTTAGAGAGAACATATGCATGTAATGGGGTGTAATATGTTCATAAATACAAGAGGTTAGACCTACACCCTAGCAAACCCATAAAGTACACTTGAGGCTATTCGTTAGATAGTTTGCATTTTATTTTCACCGCAATCCTCAATCGTCGCGTGTCCTTTCCTAATCTTTTACAAATGTTTCATTTCTCCGGGTTAGAATCTGAACTAAAATTTTATGACGCTGGGTATTGACTACGTTTTACAGCTGCTCCTGGAACTCCTAATATTGTTCTTTAGTTAGAAATGTTTGCCTACTTTATGTTTTAAGAACAAGTCTCGCGGGAATCTTGTCTAGCTCATAAATGGCTGAAAGTTTCCCGAAGCGAGTTGTTTTCCATGCACTTTGCACGAATAAAAATGTGTTTCTACATCTTAAAATATTTTTGACCTGAGATCGTTGTGCCTAGAATTATACTAACATTGCATGAGTGAGAAGTGCTCAATGTTTGGACGAGGGAATTCAGAGAGTTAAAATGAATTATTTAGTTTAAATTTCACACCCCCGCTGGACTTTACGCAACACTCCAAGATTTTTGCCAGTAACACAGGCTTTTATATTCACAGTCACTATATCAGAATATCAGTATCACATAATACATAGGCACACTCGCTAGTCTCAGTTCTTCATCCATCTCTATATGCTGTATTTTTAATAGTTTAAAAGAAGGCTTAACTCAGTAAGAACATTCTATTAGCACTTTGTAGCCCAACGTCTCACATCCAAAGTTAATCGAGTGTGAGTGTAAGTGACAAGGGTAATCATTCTTAAACGATTTTGGTTTTGGGATAAAAGGTATATAAATGCGTCGCCTCACGTGTGTCGCTCCAAATTTATAAGATATGCCAGTATTTTGAGTCCCAGTCCATAAAGTAACCTTAACATACATAAGTTAATCCTCCGATTTAGTTTAGTTCAATTTTAGGTTTTCGGCTTGAATTTGGCGTGTGGCTCTATGAATTTGATCTCTAGCTAGAGAAGGAGGTAATACGTGAACTACGTATTATAAATTGGGCTTTCAGTCCTTGAGAATAGATTCGGGAGTTGCCTCAGAATATCTTGCAGATTCTCAGGTTTTCTGGTTTTGGTTCTTGAAACTTGAGAATGTCGACAATGTCGTTCCTCACCACATACTCGAATCAGTCAAGCCAAACACTTGATAAGTCCTTGGGTCTGCATCCGGAATCCAAACCGAAAATTCAGTCGTGCCGAAGAACACAGTTTTATCCGAGCCAACTCTACTTGAATCATATTGTACAGGAAGCCAATTCTATAGTGAGATACATACCACAGACACCTACTACAATTATGCTTGGAGAGCTTTCCCTGTCATCGTCTTGAATGGAAGGGCTGAGAATATGTTATGCTTCAATCCTGTGTCAAGCATGATCTATTCTTGGTTGCATTATTGAGGTCTCCGGTGTCCTTAGATATCCAATATCATTAGTATGCATTTGTTACCTAAAGTTTCTCCTCCTTTAGAACTGCCATCAATAATTCTCTGTCATCAGACAAAGTTTCAATAAAAATCTGCAAATTTTGCAACTTTCGCCCATGTTCTCAAAGACGAAAAAGTCAAAAGAGAATAAGCCAAGCCAATAACTCTTCCTTTCCTCCTCTTTCAAACATATTGGACTGACATGATATCATTAGATTTAGATTTGGTTGAATGTCAGAAACACGGTCCACTTGTTCTTTCACGCGGTTAGCTACTTTTCCCCGAGATCAGAGAATATGGAACAGACGATATCCAAAGGTGCATAGCGTGCCTCCATCATATGCATTGTACACCACACCAATTGCCCCTTAACCCGTATCTTTTCTGTTCTGATCTCAAATCTTTGACAGTTCAGCTGACCATACAGAATACGGATTTCTCCTGGACTCTAGATTATAGAGGCATTCAAGGCTCTGTCCTTAATTCTACATGGTTGAAATTGAATCGTCAAGCTGTATATTCCAAAGGAATCAAAGATGCTAGAAGAAATACACCAAATATTAGTATCAGTTTCTCGATTGTGGCAAAACATGAAATGAAAAAGAGTAAAGTGTTAAAGTCGGCCATTCTTCTATTCAACAACTATTGGTTGTATTTCAAAAGAATGAAGAAAGTATTGGGGCTGAGATCCTTAGGTCATGGATTTCTATGGATGATAGATGTTCCGCGAGATCAAAATTGCAGTTTCTAGCCCATAAGGAAACGGCTACTATTACATTTGTACTAGATTTGGGCCTTTGTCCGGTGAAAATTGGAACCTTTTCTACAAACAGGTTGATGATGTGCTTCAAATTGACGAAGGACGTTGAGGTACTTGGGATGAGGAGTTTTTTTGGATTTTTTATCTTTATAACTTCAACTTTAAGGACACAGGGTTGTTGAAAAAAGAACCAATTCCATGAATGTGTGTCAGTGGTAACAATCCAACAATTCAATGTGTAATAAAAGAGCCGAATTCATTGGCGAAGAATTGTAGCCCTTCTTTCCCCATTTGGTGTTCAAATAACTCTCACTTTCTCTCATAAGAATTCTTTCTCAGAAAAAAAAACGCATTTTCGGCTAAGAGTAGACGGACAGGCTGTAGACAAACTAGAAGAATGCAACTCAACACTTCTCTAAAGACCTGCGAACGGAAACATTTGTAATGTTGTCAAGGCATGCATGGCTATACTCAATTTCCAATGAATTTATACAATCGTTTTTACTCAACCTTTAACACAAAGTCTTTTGCAATACATTTTTATTATGGAATTTAAAAACAATCTTTTGATGATATCTTATTTTTATTTCACTCATCATATTTGATTTGTATTTTAAAAGCGTGGCTTGCAAATTTTACCAATATTAGCATCAAAAGCGAAAGCTATATAAACCAAGCATATCCTTATCTAGTTTTACTCATTACAAAAATAAATTTTGAAGACATTTTTCAGCTCCAGGACCTTTAAATCAAATTTAAAGTTGAGGTATGTGCTTCGACAATTGTGTTTGCAATTGAAGGATTATCTTTTTTGAAAAACAATGAAATGATCGAGACCATTCCTAAACTCAGTATCGTTCGTTGCAGTTTCCGTTGTAGCTTAATTGCTATTGCTACAAGGGTTATTGGCAAGAATTGAGATTAAGATAAGAGCTATAATCGAATAGTCTAGAAAAAAGTACACCTATAATAATAATGGGATTTATTGAGCACCATTGTTTTATAGTTTACAATTCATTTAGAATGGACCAATCCCCGACAGAGCAGGCAATACTTGATCCATTCTGCCTATCTATCTGCTTTGTCCAAAAGTATATAACTCTATACAGATTTGGGATGGCTAAAACTTGTCTATATAAAGACTTGTAACACCCACATGGGCCTTAGACAAGAAAAGAAGGTGATATTTTCATCACTTTGCTGCGATTGGTATTCACTTTTTGGACATTCGCCCAATTCGATTGCTATCAGATTCATTCTATTCAGAAAATGCGGTACTTTTGTACCTTTGAGGTACAATATTACTGACATATTACGAACTCACAGTTTAGCTATTTGCATGCGCAGCATGCTATAAAATATCACGGTCTTTAAAATAAAGCCTTAAGACAAACTGAAATACAGCATGGTACGAGATATAACAAAAACGTAAGCTACATTTTAAGATATCGTCTCTAACCTTCTATCCGAAATTCAAAGAACTCAAATGGCCACGTTTCAGTCTCCATCGGTTAAAATTATAATACTCCACCAGTAACATAATAGGATAAATGTTTTAAAGAGGTTTTGAATATCTTATGGCTCACTTGTTCAGATTAATATAAACCAAATTAGCAATTTCATTATGCGGTAAGGACTGACGATCCAAATAATGACACCCCATATTTGGCTTAAGTATTGAGATTATTTTTTCTCAAGTGACTTCCAGTGACTGCTTGCACGGTTTAAGATTATCAGAAATCTCAGTCTATCTAAAACAGTAGAAAACGGAAGATAAAGTACCACTAACCGAACAAACATTTCCACAGAAAAGGAGAACAAAAAGACTATGTGTATGTATGTACAGATTAGATCAAGGGTTTAGCTGTTGTACCCTTTTCTTCGTTGAGGAGGTGCCCTAGTTTGCCTCACATGTTCCATGCCAAGATTGAGCCGAATAACCTCAAAAACCTGAGATCCACATCTCGACCAGATTCTGCTGTCTAAGCTAGTCTCTCTGATCTAGCTAGTGTAAATACACACAGAGTACAAGCAGAAGAGAATCCAGGGACGAAATTGCAATCCATTTCTTATTTTTCCCAAGCTCTTTCCAGCTTTGATAAGAATATACGAATGCAGAACCTTGTAGTGGATAACGTGCCAGAAACTGTGTGTACCAGTCTGCAACATCAGCTTTATCTTTGTTTTTATTTGCTGAGGGTCTATTTAATTTCATTCCAAGGACTTCTTGAGGATTTCGTGAAACATTGGCCTATACTTTTAAAACATTTTGATCCAGATAAATCCTGACGCCACATACCACACGATCACCCAACTGCTACATTCCAATAGAACACATGCACTATATACGTTGTCTTTAGTAGTCAATCTGATTGTTTCCAATTTCAAATCCTGCCTGCAGAATGGTCACTTGGCCACAAAAGCCGCAGCTAGGGTTATCTCCATCTATTTCTTATTAATGACCCAGCGTTTATAGCATTTCAAGATAGTGTCAACTCCTTTTTGTTCCTGTCTTGAGATATGAGATTTTTCCCCCTCTTCTGTCTGCGTGATTGGTCTGACATGACAGGGGAGCTCCGAAGAAGATATATCCAAAGAAGTTGAAGTAGTTTATAGTGGATATACTAAATGGGAAGTATCTATCTAATGGATACAATAATTAATATCTAATGTAGGCTCGTAGCAAGTAATTTTAGACTGTTCTAGCTGTTCGTCTTACTGATAGTGAAAGCAGAGAGAGGTCTTAGAGAGAGAGATGAAGGATGGAGGTTGGAAAGGGCGGCATGAGTTGACGGGACGTTGTTAGTTCCAACTTTCCGAGGAATGAAATTGCTGATGAGGAATACTAGAGCGGAGAAATCTTTTTTTAAGTCTGAGGAAGACTCGCCCGTCAAATCATCCAAACTTTTCCTTTCATGAAATGAGTAATGGATTTTCTAATAACCGTTTTATGGCCATCATATCAAACTCATAGCCTCATCTGCCATCCTGTCCAACTTATATTTTCCTCGCCAAACCAAGCTCACTTAGTCTAGACTAGCAGCTATTTGTACTTTGGCTTAGTTTCCTTGCTTGTCTCCCAAATCTCTGGGTCTTAAGTTTCATTTCTAAAGTCTACACCCAGCATACATGACGCTAGTCAGTATCATATTCATCATCTGTATTCATCACTTATAATACCTCAATCAATAACTTGGCAAGGATCGTTCGAACGTGTCCTATTTCATGGAAAAATATCCGTATTTTGGGTATGGATATTAAATTAATGCTCTTTAAAAAGTCAAGGTAATTCTGCAATTTTTCTCTTGTCCAGTAATTCTCAAAGTCGAGTCTTCTCTCTGGTGAGAAGTAAGTTTTTTTGTAAACATTGAAATGTCCCCAGTCACTTTGTTCGTGTAGAATTAACTTTTGAAAAGGTGGAACTCTATCAGCAAACAATCTAGTGGCAAAAAGAAAGGATTGATTGAAAAGTCTAAAATTTCTAAGAGTTCTTGATGAAATTTTGGCCAATGGCGTTACAAATCTTATTATTAGATTCAACAAAGGTGAAAGTACCTCTCTAGAGTGTGACTTGTGACTGCCAGAAATAATACCCTACACATAGCGTGTGACTATTGGGAATTATGAGTGACTTGAAGGGAAATCAGCGGTGGGATTCTATTTCCCTATTTAACCAAAGAGAAATATTCTCCTTTCCCGATGCAATTTGTATTCCTCGAGTTTTCCCTGATGAGTTTGACACAATTGTGTGAAGTTTAAATTAAAATCATAGAATACTTATTACTACCAGCAGGGAAATTATAATACCTATCCTGCCACAACCTGCCACTGAGTGTTCTTTGACATGAGGCATTCCAGTTCAAATGTCACTGACGTTAAATAAATAGGATAGGGATCTTGCTCACTCAATAAGGGCATTGTCATGATGGTGCTGTTTGAATGCAGGCAAAGGAAAAATAATTCCGTTTCAATGACTCATTCTAATGTGCATGTTTCTGCTTCACAGTCACAATGTACTTACAATTTCCATAGAACTGCATTCAAAGCCTGTAAAGTTGCTATGAAACTTTGCAAGTAAATCAGGCAGAAAGAAACCTTAAGTCTTTGTTGGACAGTAGGAGCTATCTATTTTCTTTTAAAACCCCATTAATGCATTGGTATCCAACGTGATATGAAAAAATAAATCCATCTCTTCTCAAAAGGACAGCTTTGTGAAACCCTTTTCTCAATGTGTGTATAATGCATATGCATAATAAAATGCGTGTGGATATGAAGCTTGTCAAGCACATTCATAACAAAAGAGAGTGGATTTTGATTGATTGTCCTGCTCAGGACATTTACTATTTCAGCGTAAGTGAAATTTCACAGCACCTCTGAATTTTAGATTCGACTAGTCTCGCTTTCAAAATCGACCGCATCCCATAACTTTGAGTGATAATGGTCTTCATTCAGTGTATCAACTCAGCATTAAAAATACCCTCTTCACACCCTTGACAAATTCAGGCTTAAAATTTTCCAAAACTTTTGGATCTAAAAGATTCCCACTTTTCAATCTAAGAATCAGTTACAAACTCCTACGAAATCGCAGTACTAAAGCCAATTGGAATACTACACGTTTTACTACATGCTGGATGTAGTTCATTTACACAATGACATAATAAATTTTTCCATATCTGATGCCAGCTTTTATTGTGTAGGGAACAAAGTGGCGACTAAATCGTTCCTCCAGGCTTCGTACACACGCTACATAGAATCTATGACAAAAAGATAACACCAAGAAAGGTTAGGTGGACATGTAATATATTGTGTTACATTTGGGCTTTTAGTCAGTCAGGGTGAAATAAAGTAAAAGATAGAGGCCACTAAAGGATACTTACATAATGTGTATTATGTCCCATGTATCACGAGTCGCCTACACACAGTTCATGCTGATATCTCGTATTAATATACTAGTAAGCAATCCCTCACTACTTCCACCCCTATAACTTGAGATGACCAAGTTGTTATCATCACATCGAACTTTTGGCTTCTAAACTACACGGCCCAACTGCTAATAAAAATTATCAAGAATAATGGGAGTCCCCAACATTAACTGGGGGGAAGAATGCGGAGGAGGAGATTGGTCCAAAGAAGACAGAGTGAAAGAAAAACATACGGCCACCGGCCAAGCTTTATGAGGAGACAATAAAAGCAATCAGAAAAATATGAGCCAGATGGATGAGTAAATGTGGAGGATATCCCTGACTCAGCATTTTATTCTCAGGCCTCCCTTTACTTTCTCTCTCAAGTATTAGAAAGTGTAGGGGAACTGTGTACTGTGTCTCCGAGTATCATTTTCGAGCTGTACTAATAGGCAGAGTTGGCCTTATTTTCCTGATTCCGCACATCCCTGTCCTCACTGCAGATATATGGGGGGTGGACTTGAAAAGTTTTGAAATGAAGCGTATTTGCTGTTTCTGTTGGAGGAAAGTTTTTTTTGCTCTGCTCTTTAAAATTGACAAATACTGTTTGACACTTGACAACTCAATTCTTGGGTCACTTGCGAGACTAAAGTTAAGTCGAGAAGATGTTGCTCAATGTTTGAACTCCCAAGAGGCTGTTCAGATAGTTGAGGATGGTGCAAAAGTTGCACCTAATGCTGCATTTCAATCGAGCACGTTTTTTTAGCTCTATCCGACGCTGGCCGCGGATTTCTAGAAAAATTATATCCTATTTGGGAAGACGTTTTTATTTGATGTGAGAGGGAAAAAACTCAAAGTGGAATTTGATCTCAAACTTATAGTTATTTCCTTGATTATGAAGGACATGGACAACTGGAAGAGGCAGTTATGACGAGGGAATTTAATTTAGAGTAACTTTTGTGGTATAGTTTCTTCAACGGAAAGCTTTCATGTCGCTTTTAAGTGATTTCCCCCAATTTTTTGTAATTCTGGAGATTAAGCAGTAGTCAGTAATAGAATAAAAAATAACTCCTATGGATCTGTAGAGGAGGTAACATTCTTTCTTGTTTAACTCTGGCAAAGATTAAGTTCTGGAATGGTTTCATCTCCTCCCTATTTGTGTTCCTTTCTGAATGTGCTTTTTAACTGGAACGTCTACAAAGTTAATCATCAGCATCGGCCAAGCAGCTTGTCTCCAAAACTCATAAAAATGTTACCGTCTCTTAAGTAAAGCTTTCTCCATGCTACACGTTCGTTAGTTGCTAGTTAGGAGAAAACTACAGTCATTCAGCAATATTTTTCCTATTTTCTTTATAGCAACCAGAAATTCAGATATTTTTTATGTTCAGAAAAATATGCTCTCCATATCTCCAGGTTGCATCTTTTTTTGCACTACTAACTTAAAAATTCTGGGTATTCCCGCGTCCCAGAATTCCCAGATATTAAAAGAACAGCCATTTGTAACCTAGCATGATTAGCTTGGATTTTATAGCCTTTGATATAATTGACAAAACTCTGGACAAACAAAGACACTCGGGGGTTTTACTCTTAAAACTAGAAAGTTATATATACGTAAGTTAAGTGGACAATTCAATTAAGACAGTAAATTGAAATGACAATCTATTTCTTAATTAATTAAAAAGAACCCAGTTTCCCGAAGCTAATTGGATTAGTCCATGTTCGTCTAGTTACAAATTACAATGCAGTCACTTTAGCAACATTGTATTTTTTCTTGGGTAAACATTAAAAGGGTATTCTTTTGGTAAGTTTCCTAGTACTCTTCCTACAATAATACCATTATTCTCATCATGTGTCCAGAATGGAGTTTTGAAATTTCCAACAAGGCGTAATACACAGGGCTGCTGAAGACAAGCCTAGGTATTAAATATTAGGACATAGGATCTGAACTGCGGTGAAAGGAAATGTTGAAAGGGCAAATTTTAAGGGAAAGTCTGTAATAATTGCCAAAGTGAACAATACACTGAGGGAAATCCTGATATAAATGTAAGTCATTCGTTCAGTTCAAAAAGAACGTCACGAACAACGTAACTTCCCAACCTAGAAAGGATTCTGACCATTCCTTGCCCTTCCTTTTCATCTCTTGGTTTCAATGAAACTGCGGTACTCATTATTTTTAAAGGCTCATTGTCCTTCCATCCCTGATGAGAGTCCTACGAAGGAGCTGCAGTCTCAGTTCTTGCTAGCCCCATCAAAGTTTTAAAATACAAAGAAATAATCGATAAGTACTTAGGTTGTTTTTATAATTAAGGGCCGACTCGCGATAAGATCTAAGTACGGTAATCATCACTGGAATTTCATTAATCTTATCTATAACTGAAGACTCATGCTGCTCAACATTTCACTCGGGTGACATTTATTTAGTCGACGACGAACTAGTTTGCCCATGGTTTTAATTGTATACTTGTAAAACCATGGGCGACGATACCTACGCAGGCTTTCATTGCTGTAAGGTCATCAAACATTTCTGACACTTTTCGACAACGGGAGACACTTGTGCAGGTTTTGAGTTTCCTTTCCCTGCTTGACGTCAGGCATAAGGCACTCGAAGTCGTATTTTTTAGCCCGAGCCAGGGCTTATGTGATCACCGTGTCCGTCCGTCTGTCCACACGATAACTCTCTTCAAACATGTCCGATTGACTTGAAATTTTGTACACGGGTGTATCGGGTCAATATAATTAATGAGTTCG
>JAQFYM010001245.1:0-36737 GCA_034694785.1 Agrenia bidenticulata | reverse complement strand
GAATTTACCATGGGTACGTATTTACCGGGTACGAATTTTCCGGGTATGTATTTTCCGGTATGAATTTACCGAGTCCCTGTTCAAAGTTAGTAAGTACATCAACCTCAGAAAACTTAAATTTCTAGAATATACTTTCATCTCATACATTTCGATGCCGGAATGAGGTGAATTTCATGTCAAGTTATGAATTATGAATAAATCTAACAGTATTTCAAGGATACCGATCGAATTACAATTTTTCGTCACATATACTCCAAAGGAAAAGTTCCTTGAGAGAGAAATATAGAATTAGAATTTCTACGTTTAAATCGTGCAATATAGTACCAAATAACACTCCACACATAGCATGAAAACAAATGGTCGAAAAAAATTGGTATTGGAAATGACTTTCACATCATCCTTCGGGACATGAAAATAAGAAAAGCACACACTCTCTGGCTCACACACAAACACATATATGGAGACCCACCACCCAAAGGTAAAATCTATCCGGATATATAGGATCTACCTTGTAATGTAACTCATCTCATAAGTATCCTACGTGGCCCGACTGTGCAAAAGTTGTGTCGGGAAAAACGAATCAAAACCAAGATGAGAATGTGAGAAGCTAGGAAGTAACGACAAGTAAAGTGAAGTAAAGGGGTGTATGGGATACGTGAGTGTGGTGGTTATGTCCCTTCATTCCCGGCACATAAGACATCAGGCATTATAATATACAAGAGAAAGTATGGGACAGGGGAAAAAATCACAGAGAAACCAATCTAGACCAAAACAATATGGTACCAAACGACATGACGGTTTCCCTCTTCCATATTAAAACAAAATCCTTTCTTTCCCCAGCCCCCTTCTATACTTTCACACGGCCCAAAAAAATACTCCAAAGACTCAAGACCAACTTGTCGGTGCCATTTCCTTCGGGGTTATACCTTGTGCCAAACGAACGGTGGGATCTAGAGAGTGTGATTTTGTCTACCTTCTCTGTTAAGAAGAGCATCTTGAGGGACAAAGTGACTATAACCACTTATCTATCTTCCCAAGTACCTCTCAAATGAAATCCTTTGGGCTTCTCTCAGCTCATCTCCACTGAACTGAACTTTAGGTTTCCCAGGTCATTTTTTTACCTCCTGTTCCAACCTCATTATAACCTCACACCTACTTCATAAAGGATCAGGTCGGAATAATAATTTCTGACGTGCGTCTGCTTTTTCCTCAGATTATTTTCAAAGCCCAGGTATTCAAGAGATCAACTTAACTAACCATCGCATCGTCACTATTCATATATTTAATATTGGAGTTGCCAGGGTGGGATATTTCAAGATTTCCTGAGGCTGACGGAGCAATTTTTTTTTGCAAATTTAGGAGAGTCATGACAAGATTGGATGAAATGAAATTCCATTATTGGGCTCATGATTGCTTTATTTGCATATTGCTTCTCCAACTAGAGTTTCATCCGCCAGCAAAATTTTCCGGGTGATGAGGTTATAATAATGGTCGTCATCGTCATGCTAAACTGGGGAAGAGGCATTCGTTCATCCGATAGCCTTAAAGCTTTAAAGCTTCCAGTTCTGCGTAACGGCCAGTGGACATGAATGTATCTATGTAGTTTGTCCATGGGAACCATTTACAAAAACATCCTCCCATTGCTGCTATGGTATCAAGTATGAACATAACGAAGAGGATAGCGGATTATTTTTGTTTTTCTTACCCATCCACCATGCCATGACCATGGGTCCCCTTTAGATCATCGTATTACCAAGGGCAGAAAAAATATCCTTCATGTTGATCATGTGAAGTGATAGTGGGAATGCAATTCACAAATAGAAACTCGGAGCCACGGACCGTTTTCATGATAAAAAATACATTGAGCCTTTTTTTCGAGGACAAACCAATTTAAATGAGTGGTCCAGTTTCAATTTGATTTCCTCTATTCAGCCACGGTATTTGGGATCTTTGGGACTATAACGAATAAATCTTTCCATCAATTCATCTCGTGAAATTTCTGACTGGTTTATGATTAAAGCTACTACGTCAGTTCATGTGGATATTATTCTCCAGAAAAACTTTATACAATAGTCAATCGAAATCTTTATTAGGATTAATTGGAAAATGCTTTACTCTTTGCTTTCTACATTTAAAATCGTACAAAGAAATTCTTTACTGAAATCTTTCTATAAGTCTCTTTAAAATTTAGTAGAAGATTCAACTATATTCAATGCAGAAATTATTATTTCTATTTCTATTTTAATTGATTTCAGCCGAGTTCTTGAAAATAAATATCAAAACAATTTTATGATTAAAAAATACTCAAAGCAATTTTGTAATTTATAAATCTCGAACGTCTACCCAGCTTCCTCTTCAGAATATTTGCAGATAGGACCTTCGCTTTTAAGCTTTGAATTTTAACAATTAAATTGCAGCTTATTTAATTTACATTTTGAGGTCAAGAATTTTGCCGTTATTGATTTTTCCAGCATCGACTTTTCCACTAAACCGTCTGCCTTAATGGATTGGCCGCATTAGATTTTGCTAAAATGTATTAACAGAGAATACCTTATCCAGTTAACCCGATTTCAAACCCTCAAATATACTTCCGTAAGCCCAAGGCTGAGAATACAAAGTAGTACATGAGAATTGAGAACTGAAATACTTTAATCCTCTTGGTTGTCATTTGTACAGCAAGCTAGATTTGATTGAAGACTTCGATTTCTTTCACCACAATTATCGTCGACCGAATTTTCTCCCACAGAGTGAATTGATCATTGAAGTTAGACATAATATTTCGCATTCAGGTCCATATAAATTCCAAATCTGTGTTAAATGCTAAATCATCCTCATAATATAGATATTCTATAGGCCTACTACTGATCAGTCTCCTAAGCCTGTTCGTAGTTCGTACAAAACTGGCCTTGTATTACACCAAATTCCACATCATCGCTTATGATTGTACACATCAAAATAGATTCTGATGTTACTCAAGCAATTAGCCTTACAAATAGAGACCGAATTGTAAAAGCAAAATTCTACACCCAACTAATTTCTCTGTTTTGAACCACACAGCCTTCTCAGCTTTCTCCAGCATTTCCACTGATGGTAGTTGCCGAAAGGGCTTTCAGTTGTCCAGTGAAAGTTAGGAAGAATGTAATGGGAGTGCTTCAAACGACTGAAGTTCCATTAACTCCGTTCACCCTATTTTATTTACAACCAAGTAAACTTAAATGTGTATGTTGGTATAGTGTATACTATATACTAGCATTAACTAGCAGAGGAAATTCCATGACGCATATATCTCTACTGTCCAGAGTCAAGTATAGATATGGAGCCTGCCGAGAGATTCTCCCAATACAAAACCAACTACTGGCAGTGATAGCAGATATATAGGTCAGACAAGCCCTTCTCTAGATAGCCAATAGGTTGGAAGCTATTGTAATACACAGTAGTTGTGCAGTTGGGAACATTCCGGATGATGAGATGAGATGGAAATAAGGATAGGATGAAATGAACATATTTCATACTTGCTATGAAATAACCCCGTTTCCGTCTCTTTATCATATCAAATACACAAAGGGTAAAAATTTGTTACATTCAATATCCTCCAAGCACCAGTTAGTTACTAGGAGGATTTTCATCCACTATGCAATCTTAATCTAGGCTGAGAGTTGGCTTATAGTGTATAGCTGTGAAGTAGTAGGCATATCTGTGTGGATAACTAAACCCAAATTCTATATTAGTAGTTTGTCTACTTTTACCAAACTGCTCACTACAGACTACATTACGCTTAAACGCATTAATGACATCTTCTGTATCACGGATATCAAGATATCAGAGAATGTGGATGTAGCTCAATGCATTATGTACCATAGGATATTTTCCCTTGCATAATATTCCCCATGGAATTACCTTCTTCTTAACGATATTTCATATTGCTATCATTTTCCATGAAGTTTGATGGAAAATAGCTATCAAATTAAGTTTAAGAGCTAAATAATGATTATGAACATGACTCTCTGATATTATGGAGGATGACTAGGGCATTCAGAAAGTATTTGGGTGTGTTCATCTGTGTGTACTGGGGAATAAAAAGTTATATGAAAATGAACAAATGTAATGTAAACCTATATCATTAGTATCACTTCAGTTCGCTTCCAGAAACCCACTCGCCTCTCTCTGCTATATTTAATTATTTATGCTATATGTTTATGCTCCAGAACATGTGAATTCTCTGGGACATGAGAGCTACACGTAATATGCTTATTAATGTCATTTCAACTGTATTTTAAGAGCAAAGTTAATTATACAAAGCGTATTAAACGTCATTAAGACAGTAGAGAGTTTTCAAAGTTATTAGATGGATGCACTAGTTCCTTTTATGGAAGCGGAATGACATTTTATGGAACGAAATTACACAAGTTCTAACTCAAAGAGTAGTTTGAAGTCAAATAAATCTTGTAATACCATACGATTCATTTTTAATTCCTATTTCTATACTTGCTTTATTAAATAAAACACTAGTGCATACTTCATACATTTCGTACATCCAAATAAAGTCGTGCACGTGCTAATTGATATAGATATAGGAATGTCAATCCCGTACCACCACCCGTCACCCATCGCTGCACCAATCGCCACTCGCTAATCACTGCATTAAGATCAAGCTATTTTAATTTCCAAAATAAGCTGTTAGTGAATTCAAACAAATTAGGCGATTCAAACAAATTCACACCAAAGGGCATAAAAAAAAAATAAAAAAAAATAAGATACCTTAGGACTTCCACCTAGGTGGTTGTTACGTCCCAAGGGGCCTTAATCATTCCGTACCTCAAGTTGTTAGCCCGAGGAATTTTGAGTTTAATTAGAAAGGTTTGTATAGGTGGATGGAATGAGAAAGACTGAATAATTTTTTTGGCTTTGATTTTTGGGAAATAGACGGTATCAAACATTTCACCGAAAACGAATGTACCACGTTATTTTATAACTATGTGAAAATAATACAACCTGGCTCGGGCTTCGGCAAGTTGTACCAGTAAATTTTTTATTTGAGAAATGTGTAACAAATGGAATATGCATTCTACAATGCAGTATTCATTGAAGAAGGAAGGAAGGATATTTATTGTAGATTAATCCTGGAATAAAAATTTAATATTAGCTAATTGTTCCATTTCCTATAAACTCAAATGCCTCCACCTTACTCAATGATTCAACTTTCTCCCATATCGAAGATATTCCCTGAGAAAAGTTTTTAAAAAAAAAACTTTCAGTTACATTTTTGTATGGAATAATAATTAAACTTTGAAAATGGCAGTGTTGTTGTGTTACAGGTGAAACGTGATGCCAAATAAAATTAACAAATACTAACAATACTGGATTCTACAACAAAAGACAAAATAACCCTCATTTCTCGAATTAGTCCACTTACTTTAGCGAGTTGAATTTAATAATAGCAATCTCACATCCAAAGAGCCCAGAAAGTAGGTCCCCATATATAGTTGCTTTCACGTTTATAAAACCTTGGAACTAGGGCGGTATTACAAAAGGAAGGGGAAAGTGATTATTATTTGTGTAACTATACAAGTCTCTAACTTCTCATTCTCCAAAAACCTTGTATAGGGCAAACTTACAATTCCAAGTACTTTATGATGATGAGTCGAGGAGTGAATAAAATTAAGGAACAATGCAACCATCCTCTGTCCTTCACCTATCAAAATCCTTATTCATTTTATGCAAAGTTTCTGTTTTTAAAGAGCTGGATGACAATAGTTCCTCCTCTTACACTCTCAGCAGGTCGGGTACGGGAGGCTTGTACTCAAGTAATATTAAGTTTTTACAAATCACAGTTGTTCTACAGGAACATTTGAATTCGAACCTTATAACATGTGTCAATAACTGTACATGTACATATAAGAGAAATAGTACATCTATGTCTACGTGGTAAAGACGGAGCTAGAACAACTATGACCTGTCCTGTTTTGGTCTACTTACTTTTTTTAAGGGCAGGGAAGCATGGCCGAGAAGAAAAGATTTCCCATGAAAGGAGCTTTTGATATGAAAATCCATTTCCACATTTACAACGTCATCGAAAACTTTCTTTTGCGATTTCTTCAAATATTCTGTCCTCGCTTTTGACTCTTTTCAAAACTTTCTTGTGACATAAACCCTCCGTCCCAGCGGGTCAGGTAGAATATGTACTCGGAATATCAAGAGAGACAGTTCATGTGCTTATAATTCTTTACCCACCTATCCTCTATCTATAATCTAGTTCTAACATCATAGTATTTATGCTATACAGGCTCCTCTCTCGCTTTTGTCATATATTTTTCCTGAATCATTCCCCTGCTGAAGTAATAGTTGTATTAAATAGTTTGGAAGTTATGCCATTCTGTCACTGAGAGAAGATTGACTTGTGTTCCACTTCCAAGCTCCCTGCAGAATCCACCTATATCATGCCTATATGTATGTGTTCTAGAATTCCGGCTTCAATGCCACAGACGGAATGGATAACAGTAAATAATCCTCTTCTGCTCATTCTTCACGATGGATTTAGCCTAAAATAAAAAAATCCGTGTGCTCTCACAAACTCACAGTTACAACGCCACTGTTCGGGACGAGCATATAGAGTACGAGGTATTGTGGAAGTTATCATATTGTTGAAGTTGAAAGTTACAACAGGATTTCTTCCATTCAGACCTCGACTTACAGATCTGAAGGTAGATGTGAAAAGTCACCAAAGTCACCGATGGCCCAACCTTTCTTTGACTTTGGATCATGGAAACGAACTTGGAGATTCCAAGATTCCCCTCTCCCGTCTTAACTATACACATATCCCAAGATGTATTATTCCTCAACTCAGTCCTGCAATAAAAAAAAACTCCTACACTAGAGAAGAAAAAAAGGGAAATGGGGAAAACCAACGAAACTTTCACCACTTGGGTTAGGTGAAAGTATTCTTGCACAAAAAGACAAGCCCAAGCTGGAGGTTCCTTGAAGAGGAAGAAAGGGAAATAACTTTGGATTGAGTAACTATTTAGCCATGTTATGTACATACACAGTCGCAGAGTCTAGCTCGCCGTTCCTTTTCCTTCAGTTAAGACCAAGTCTTGTTTTACGAAGTCAAAATAAGTCTCATAATAAATAGGGAAGTCGATAACTGAAGAACTAGGAACTTAGGTAGCATACCGTGGACATTTTACTCCTCTACTGCACTGGCCAGGGATAGGATGGAGTCAACTGTTACTAAAACACGTAGAATAGGTTGAGGAAGATGAAGACTTGTTTTATGATCAAGAGTAAAGTTTATAAAGAGTCATTAAAGACTCATGGAGTAAGTCATCGTCAGTGACACTGCCTAGATATGATCCAATTCACTTGAGTTAGAAATCTACTCCTTTTCTATCATTCAAACCATCTTTCGCTGACTAGTAAAGAAAGGAATGTATAATACCATCACATCGATACTTATCCTGTTTCTATGTTGAAGGACTTTGATTTTCCTGAGCTGTAGTCGAAGAGTGGAGTTCTATTTTCTGTTGGTCTAATCGAAAATCCGGTAAGACTATTTCTATTTGACAGGGAAGGTACTACTTCCTATCAGAATACTCGAGGATAGATTTACATATAGGACCAGCTGTTCTGATTCAGATTTAAACATTTCGTATCAAATTCTAAGCAGAAACAAGATGACAAAATGTGTATAGCTTTAAAACACGACTCGTTGTTCCTGAACTCAAAGCCCGAACTGATGCTTTCTCTTAGAATCTTGAGATCTCAACTGTCGTCAGTTCGGTTAGTCACCCGTTGCGTTTCTTCCTCCGTCTGCTCCTACCACCAGACCACGATACCACCACTGCTGATGGTGCTGAGTCAAAGTTTAGAGAAAAGGGAGACCGGAGCCAATTTTAGTACCTTGGATGGTACTACATAGTGAGAGGGAACCCTCGGAAGGCTGGATGAGTAATGTGAGTCGACAGGAAAAATTTCTTTTGATGATTCCACCACCTGTCACTCCTTGGCTTCCGTCTATTTTACCCGCTTCACCCGTCCCGTTATTCTTCCCTAAATCTCTTATTTAACCCTCACTTTCTTCCTTTCGTCTTTCACTCCAAAGATTAACTACTTTCCAACTCCCTACCTCCTCTCTTACTGCATAAAACTCATAATAGAAATCTCTCTCAATGTAATATATGAAGATTTTATATCTGTCTCCCAGCCTTATTACGGGCAGAAAACACAAGGGAGAAAGGGGTAGGACGCGCTGATTTCAACTGCCAGGGATTCAGTCTCAAGCCACCTTCTGCAGTGCCAACCTTTCACCCGACGACAAGGTAGATTTAACTGGAATTGTTAAGTAACACAACGAGGGTAGTCTTCAATCTCGAGTTATAGGAATCAGCCCTCTTGGGATTTGAAAGCAACTATGGAGGATAGACTAACTCAATGTTGCCTTTTTGTAAAATAAGGAGGATATGCATAATATAAGGCTGAACCTCTGTTAAGATTGGATCATAAAGTTCTAGAAGGGATATGTAAAATACCTTGGGTTAGATTTTTTCTTACTTTTTTTGATAATTTGATTTTCGCTTAGAATTTCCGGGGATTCAAAGTTTAAAATAAATTGTATGGATGTTTAGCAATGTGTCTATTTTTTGTATTAATTTCTCGAAGCGGATTCGAAAGTACACGGATGTTGCACAATGCACATCAACTTCCAAGAACCCGAGTGATATAGAGCCCACGTAAATATATATCTTCAAGCTTTTTGAATAGAATACAAAGAGTTATTACGTAATGGTGTTTTACTCAAGGTTATAACATAGTACTTATTAATTTATGATTTTAATCTGTGAAACAACAGCCCAACCATCTGATCGGTTGAAATACTGTCTATGCTGCTCCAATCTGACTGTTGTGTGATAAAATGTTGAATTAATTTGGAACAACTTCTTAATTAATGATAGTCAAATTATAAGCTTTTAATATTCCCTCTGATTCAGATTTCCTATACCAGGAGAAGTCGAGGAATTTTCTGATAGAGTAAAGCAACTGGAGTTTCTAGGAAGCAAGAGAGGAGAGGACAGATGCAGAATACAGATTTGAGATTGGTTTTGATTTATTCGAATTTTAGTATAAAAGCCCCAGTACAAACAAAGTGAAGGAGGAAGTAAAATAAATCTCTGCTTCAAAAATTATCCTCACACAAGTCGACAGATCGGGCCCAAATGCTCCTCATGCCCTTGTCTATATATATGGATTCCAGCCATTCCAGGGCTGAGAGCAAGTCTTTAGAGAAACGGGAATGGGAGGATGGGATAATAAGCGTGAAAATGAAGAGCGTTCTTTGATACAGATAAATTTATGGAAATCACCCTCGGTTTATTTATCCATAAACAAAAACCTTTTGAGAAAGTGGAAATATGAGTTGACTCCACGGTTGACTACATCCTCCATATGTTAGCTGCACACTGTATATCATCTCATCTCCTCACAAAGTTCAGATACTTGAATAAACTAGATCCCATCCTCCATCCCTCTGTCCCTACACATCCTTGCTATGCCGGATTTGGAGTCTGTAGAGCTTTGTAAAGTGTGGAAAGAGTGTGTGAAATCGCACTTTGACTCCACTTGATTTCGACTTTAGAATACTTTCACAACTCTCCGCGTCACCGTCACCATCCCTTCCTAGGCAGAAAGAAGCCCAGCATGAGGGACACATAGAATAATTTGATCCTAGCTTTTCCTTTTACAGATAGAAGATCCTAGCCTGGTTTCTCGTAGCGGTTAAAAAGGGAGATGGCAAGTGTGCGAAAGATAAGCATCAGCAACTCAGTGGGAAGGGATGAATATTATAGATAAATGTATATTTATGTAGACCTAATATATCTATATACAAGCTTCTGCTGAATAAAGGGACGGGATGGTAATCGAAATCAACGCAGCTGAAAAGAGCAAGTCTTTTGGGGACCTTGGTATAAAATATAGAGATAGACCGAAGCTCTTCACTCTCCACGTTTGACTTTCTCTTCTGTCTCTGAAATGTAAATCATTCCCTACTGACGAACGGCGATGATTTCATGTAGCTTGTTTGGTATTCTGTTCAAAATTTTGAGATTGGAGTGATGAAACCAACGGGGATACAAAACTTTTTGCACATAGGTTTATACTTATGCGTAGTGGTATGCACACAATTTTTTAGTTACGTGGGCAGTTTCCGCACACATGAAAAATATCTAATCGTCAAGCTGTCATGGAACTCACTGAAACTGGAACGGTGATACGAGAATGTCAAAAACACTCGTGTCTTTTACGTCTTGGGAAGTTGGCTAGGGTAGAGTGTAATGTTTTCTAGCTTTGTAGACTAATTTTAAATGGATTTTTCCTTGAATTGTTTTGTGGTAAGGTTTTTTAATTTATAAGTTTTTCGTAGTAAATTAAAAACTTTCAAACTATCGTAAAGTAGATGGTTTTGATCCCATTGTGATTTTAAAGCCATACTCGACTCTAATATTTAATAGTTCCGACAAGCCAAAAATTACAAACATGTTAAGTAAAGATTTTAATACTGAAAAAAACCAGCAACGAGGAGCATGTTATTAGGAAGTTTGTCCCATAATAAAATCTTTCATCCCATTTTTTTTTAAAATTTTATGAGCTGTACGAATTTCTAATAAATAAACATCCTAATTTTTCAAATTTATTATAAGTCTCACAGTTTTTATACACATGACACACACAGTTTACCAGAATATTTACATGCAAATTTAACTCTAAATATTTAACCACCTTCAAAGAAACCTTCAAAGATTTATTTCCAACCTTCTAAAGCTCCGCTCTCACACCTCCGTCCTATGGTAAAAGGTGTTACAAATTGAATTTTAAAAAGCTCGTTTTTATACACAAAATTTCTAAAGATATTTATGTACACACTATCCATTACCTGTATCTCACTAAAGCATAGCAGACACCTTGCCTTCGAGGCGCATAAAAAGATGACTAGCTATTTCCTCCAAAATACTTGGAACGATAATATATGTAGCCTAAACACGCAGTATGTATCGTACCGACCAGAACGCACAATTTTTCCTCCAGAAAAGTAAGGCCCATAGATGCCCGTAGAATCTTTGAAGGCGCCAGTGAGGAAAAAAGAAAAATAGACGGACCATTACGCTAAGCTCGTTGGTTATATTTGTAATACTTATGTGCATGTGGAATAGGGTACAAACTAGCCGTTGTTCAGAAGGGAAAAAACGAGCTGAATAGTCTGTTACAAGGCTTACTTTCACTCTGCACGAAAACGGCTACCCTGTTGGATTCACTTGGTAATGCATTTTATGAGGAAGTACATCATATAGCTAACACTTGTCTCCCCACATACACCACACACACGTTTCTTACAAACCATACTTTTGTACCCCTAGCTACTAAGAGATACTAACTATGAGCCCTAAGTTAGTGCAGTAGTAAAAGGCTCGGGAAGGATAGATTAGCAGGTTTTTTCTTTTCTTTCCTCGAGTTGTTAGCAGGTAGATTTTTGCCCTCTGTTACACTCCGTACCTATACTTATTAGCTAGTTGGGTGTTTAGGGCAGGTTAGATATTTTGAATTTGATCATCGATGAATCAGAAGAATGTGTTCGAAGTTAAAACGTGAGGCACCTGAGGTTTTTCTGGAAATGACAAAAAGAGTAAGAAAGGGAGACTAGTGATAACTGTTCATGAGTTGCTTTCTCTTTTTATTATGTCACCGTAATTCACGGTAATGCTCAGGCATTGATGTCGAGAGGAGGATCTTCCAGAAGGCTCCCGCAAAGAAAGACCCATCACCCAGCCCGAAAAGGATCATAATTTCCATTAAAATGAATGCTCTGTAGAGGCAAACTGAATTCTCATGCTGTAAAAACTAGTGGAAGTAGTTGGCCTGGGTCGAATGTGACTGTAAACTATATATCTAAACATAGGGAGTCCTCCTCCCAGAAGTTCCTCAAAAGGACGATCCTATGGTCATTGGAGAGACGGAAAACCCTTTATGACATTCGAGAATGGATACTTGGACATAACAACGGATTATAAAATTCCCTCTAGGACTTCTTCTATCTCTTGGGTTTCTATTCACGTCCTTTCTTTATCTCCTTATAACTTGTAAGTAAACTATCGTTCGGAGCTGTTGGTCTGTTAGACATTTGTATGTATATGGAATGGAGGCTCATCCAGGAGGATGTGTTGGTAAGCAGTGGATAAATGAATTCTTTTCTCAACTGTATGGGATGGATGGCATCATCATCATCATCATGGCTGATGGCCCTCGTCTGTTGTCTGGGCAACCAGAACTATAATAATATATCTTGAGACCACCACCATCAACAACCTCACGAATGCCACAGGGGTAACTGGGTCGGCTGGTCTCATAATCCTCATGTAGTCATCCAAGTCTCATCTTTTGCTTTCTCCATACTCAGCATTCCACTCATCTCTATTTATGCAGTAAACACTAAGCAGTGAAACAGCCATTAGAAGCCACTTATGGGTGCAGCTAATAGATTCTTATTGTGTTCTCATTCTTTCCTCCTTCTTCAGAGATATTTCTTTGTCATTAGCTCTCTCGTCTTTTTATATCTTACTTGAGCCAACCCCACGGAGGTTATAAAGATGTAGCAGGTTGAGATATTACTTTTCAGTTTCTATCTCCTCTGGGTTAGATCCCAGACAATAACCACCACCGACCAACGTATATAATATGAAGAACTTGAAATGAAATACTCCCGACAGAAGTGGGTCGTCTCCCTTTTGTTGTTCTTTTAGATTCAATTCTCTATGTGTCCAACTTATTGTTGGAAGACTTGGTGAAAACACCGTAAATATAAGACTCGTACTCGTACTGTGTCGATGGAATTAAGGGGGTTTACTTGTGCTGTAAACTACTAGCTGTACCTGCTACCTACCCTATAAATACTACTGCTCTAAAGCTGAAAAAGCATCATGACTCAATATCTTTATACTCTTAAGAAGGAATCCAGAGACTTGGCTGGTTTAGACCGTATAAATTTTACCATTGAACAAACCCATAAACAGTCCAGGAACCTTCCAACAGTCATAAATCTCTGAAAAGAAAGTCGTCGTCGTCGACTTGGTCTTCGTTTGTAGTTGTTCTCGACCACATACAACGTCTTCCTTCCTCGGAGTTTGCACAGGATAGCTTAACATTACAAGAGGATTCGGGAAGTCTGAGTGCACGGGGGTAGTTTATAGTTTATTGTGAACTAGGAGGACGGACGACGTGGGTTGAAAAATATTGCTTGAACGGTCCAACCTCAGGATTTAATAATTACGAGCGGAGCAAGTAAGTTGGCTCAAACTTTAAATGATTTTCATGTTGATGTCAATTTATATCTCTACCACAAAAATTTATCGTTTCCAATTTTATATCTTCCTGGCTTAGTGGCAACACCACCTTCAGTATTTCACATTACTTTATGACATGTTCTCCAATCCAATTACTTTCTCATGAAGTTTGTCCTCCTCGATCAAGGAAAAAGTAGCGTTAGGATTTAATATACTTTGTGCATAGGGCTTTAGAAAAAAATCCACCCACGTGCACGTTCTCCTGCTTAGAAAGTATTGTACCAAGTCGGCATGGTACGGTACCGTCAATGAGTTTTTAATGGTTCAGCACATACGGGGTCATTACAAAACAGTTGTGGCATGAATGATAATTCATAGTGTTGATGTAGTTGTTACTAAAAGCTCCGGAATAGGCGCTTCTTTAAATATACGACTATCCAGCTTTTGAAATTTAATAAGAATATATTCATAGAAAATATAAGAAAACAACGAAACAGGATTCCCCAAACTGTATCAACACAAAATTATTATACACTCTAACTTTATAAATTTCCATTAAAATAATCCAACCAATCTGTAAAGCTGATAGCTAGCTAGGGGGCCAGAGCCAGGCCACTTTTTAATTAGTAGAATGAAAAACTTTGTTAATAAAGTTACATAATACTTTAAGTGGGTCTGTTTTAATATTCATCCAATTAAGTTCGCCACCGTCACAGTTTGCTATTTTAGCAATGCTACAGAATTTTGATATTATTCATTAAATACAACTTTGGCAAAATAGTTGCAAAATTTACCAAACAATTCACGGATTTTTGAGTGTCTGTGTATTTGGTTTCAGCATTCACTTCCATGGTACATGTATTATCAAAGTATTATGCTATGTGATTCCCCCAAAACAAGGATTGATTTATTTGAACGCATTCAGATTTGCAACTTTCTAGCCTCCTTACTCCTTTAGCATCTCCCCTGTAGATTTCTACTGTCTAAAGATTTTACACCACATGTCTACTGCCTATTATGCAAAGAACTGATTTCAAAAGCTAGTTTATATTTTTGTTCAAGTTTATGGTATTATGCAGTTTTCGAAAATCGACTGATACATATACATCAATGCGCAACCACTTAGCACCTTCGGTTTTTTTCATCTCAAAACCAACCCAAAAAATCCAATCGTCCCTGAATGCCACCTCCGAAAAAACTTTCCAACTACAGTTGTCCGGCTCAAGAACTTTCTCTTTCTCTAATAGAGAGCAGATCCGAAGGCCGCTTTCATTTTTCTGTTGGGTTTACTCTTCAGATTGTATCCGTTTATTTTGAACCCAGAGGAATACTTACTTATAATTAGGAAATGCTGAACTACGTGTTCAATTTTTTAAACTGCAATGAACAGGGAAGGGTATCTTATCTTTTGCAACTCTGTGAGCCAATAAAACTGTTTGTTTCATTAACTAACTACAGACGGAGTATACATTTTTCTATACATACGGCATTCATTTACCGAATATTTTAAAATAATGGAAAGTTTGACAAGTAATTCGATGCTACCGATAAACTAGTAGAAAAAAGAAATATTTGCAGCTTTTATTTACAGATTTAATTTGAATCTGAAATAATCCGAGAGTTTTTATTCCCTATTTTTTTCAAACGTTGGCCCAACTATAAGTAAATAGATACGTTGCTAGCTATATCATTACAATATTTTGTATTTGTTACTCTACAGATTTTACGACGCACTCACTCCCTTCAAAATCATATTGTAGTAGTAGTGATTCAAAATCGGCAGTTAAATATGAGTACAATACAACATAATAAATATAAAGAACATCACAGATAGAACTAAACATTAATAACACAATATTCATATTCGTAGCGAACATTGAGATACAAAATATCTAAATTGTTAAAGATTTTAAGAATTTTAAATATCGAAACATTAAACGATTAAATAAATAATTAACGGCAGCATTACGTCACGGGCTGAAGAACGTGTAAATCTAAAAGTTATAAATGCTAAACATGCAAAAATATTTTGACACAACATTTATGTGTTCTTCTACTGCAAGAAACTGCAATTACTATGTCTTTTGTGAGTGCATGAAGGAATTTTCAAATGCAGGTTATATCTTTTAAGGGTTATTCATACCCTCGAGGTTCCACAAATCAATGAATAGATTCAAAGCGAAGGACAATGAATTTTAGAATATTCTTTACAATGGAAAAAAGTTAATTACTCCTTTGTGTCAAGCGAGTTTCGTGTATCGCATTTCGCGGCGATTTTTTCGTTTGATACGTGTTACGATAAATAAATCAGGATTCTTAAAAGTCTTCAAACATTTCAAGTTCCTCTTCAGTAATACTCTTCATTTCCCATGTATCCGGGTAGCTCTCAAAGTTCTGGGTATCACCAGCATAAAATACTTTCGGGATTATTGGAGGCTGTAGTAAAAATATTGTTGATGTTTTGAACTATTAATTACTCTATAAGTCCGAAGTTTTATTACCGTAAGCTTCCTGTCATACACCTCATCCCAGTCGTATTCATGGAAGTATTTGTGACTTTTAACTTCCTCCGCACCGCTCTATTTAAAAGCCAAACGTAGAGCCAATTCGGGTAAATTGATCATAAATAACATACAAAGAGAGAAAAAATACATAAGAATCTCAATTGCACATACCTTCCATCCTAATCTCTTCGTCCTCTCTTTCTCAAGTAATCTCTTTACCAGATCTTTCGTCATAGTGTCAAAACCCTTAGGGAATTCGACCTTGCCTGACAAAATCTTCTCATAAGCCGTTATTTTATTTTCCGTAAAAAATGGGGAGAAACCAGCTAGCATTTCATAGACGAGAACTCCTGTATTAAAAAAACATGATAAATAAATGTTTAAAACTTAACCTAAATCTTTCGTCAAAATCTAAAATAATCCCTCACCAAGAGCCCACCAGTCCACAGCTTTTGTGTAGCCTTTTGACTGAATGACCTCTGGAGCGAGGTATTCTGGTGTTCCACATATCGTCCAAGTTCTGTTTAAAACAAAAAACCGGTCAAGTATTTCCAAACAAAATGTCATAACATTGGGACATACTTGTCTCTATATCTTTTGGCGAATCCAAGGTCAGTTATTTTTATGTGGCCTTTTTTATCCAGCAATAAGTTCTCGGGTTTCAGGTCCCTATGAGCAATATTTTTGCTGTGAAGGAATTCTAGAGCGCTCACGATCTCTACAGCGTAAAAGGAACCTAGGGAAATTAGGGAAGTGCATGATATTAAAATATTTATGTGTTGGGGCAGTTAATTGAGGATTTACCAATTTCGATTGATTCAAAAATTACTTACAAGTAGAGGGAGAAAATTTTCCAGCTTTTCTTAGGTATGAAAAGAGTTCGCCACCACAAGCAAACTCCATGAGGAAATAAATGTTGTATTCATCTTTACTGTGCCATTTCCTAGCAAAAATCAAGTGCATTACAATTTTATGAACGATTTCTTCTCTATCGATTTAGTTTCGGAAATACATCAAATACGAACATTGGGAACTTACAAATTCACTATGAAAGGATGGTCTCTCACAGCTTGTAGCATGTCCCGTTCATTTCTTATGTGTTCTAACTGTTTCATCTGGATGATGTCAAAAAGGGACAGCACTTTTAAAGCGTAGTATACACCGGTTTCTGTATCCTGGGATAAAACCACTTTCCCAAATGTTCCAATTCCTGCAAATTAAATCCATAGATTTATTACCACCAAAAATAAGTTCTCTTACTTCGTCGTTACAATTTATGAATTTATAAGCAGGATTTCTAAACACCCAATTCTTGGAATAACTTCCCACTGCGATGGATTTAATGGGTTTAATGGGTTAAAAGGGATACATGGGTTAAATTCATTGTTTGGGGTACTGTAAACTAAGTTTTCAAAGCCAATTTGAATTCAGTCCATTTAAACCCACTTTCATCGTAGAGTTGTATAAATTTATTAAACTTCTGGAAGCCCTGTTCAGAACAAAAAATATCTGTATTGACATTCTGGTAATGTGTAGAGTGTTTTGCATCACGATATCAAGTTTAACGACAACAGTCATGACAAAAAAATGTTTGGCAATAAAAAAATGTCCAGCGTAGAAGAACTTCAAGGCAAATCCGATTTTCATGCTGCAAATTTACTCCGTCACACCCTCACACTCCTAAGATAAGATTGAAATGCGCCGTTGAGTTTTAAGTTTCTACAATATCAAATTATACGATTATTTTAATTTCGTTTCTTCATGTCTTTGATACAACTGGGACACCCTGCTCAAGCATACAATACTCTATACAACTATCAACAGTTGACAGTAGAAATTGCTGTAGAACTTAGTAAAAACTCCTCAAGTTTCATACTTTGTCTATTTTAGAAGTGGCTGAGATTTCTTGGCAAATTTCAATTGACAACGTTCAAGCAAAATTTAGAACTAGACAGGTGGAATGTTGGCCAGCTTTTGCAATGTGTTCCCACAACATAAGAATGCTTATATTCTGTGCATGTAATAACATTGACTACAAAAAAAATATTAGTTTATGCTGGGCTAAGTGCATGTGCAACTGTTGAAAACTGCGGCTTACATTCTATGTAGCAGTAAATTACACCGTTGAGCCACGGGAGTCAATACGAGACCGATAAATAAATTAAATGATTTAAACTTTCAATTAAAAACAGTTACATCATTTCCAGTAAAAATAACTTTGTGTTCATGAATCTCATTCACTTGTTTATGGTTTGTCTAAAAAATTAGTTATATAATCCGAATCTGATTTTTTAGAGTTCCAATAGCCGACAACCCAGAGGGTTTGTTAATCATACTAAATGTAAACTTGAAAGACTGTTAACTGCCGTAATAACAGTCGAAATTGAAGTATTTATAATAACGTTACTTTAAAATATGAGATGACTCATGGAGTGTATTCCTTTGAAAAGTTAATGAACTGAAGGTTAACCAAACTTTTAAAATCCATCCTCCAGACCAGGTGAACTTCTTGATAACTTTCGTCTACAGTGTTTGAGGAGGGGACTTTGCAAAGCTATGCACGGAAGTTTTCCATCATGAAATATAAACACAAAATCTCGACTATAAATAACTTTAGGATAACAATAGCATTAGAGAAAAAGATCTGGTTGATGGCTCCTGTCAGCCAAACTATTATTACCAGATTCCTTAATATTTGTTGCAAAACTAGCCAGACTGACTCTGTATTTCAATCCCAGAATCTTGAGAGATAAGGACTAATGAGAGGCTATAACCTATTAAGCTTGCGGAACGATACAATTCATACAATGTCTGTTGTCCATGGATTCGTGGTATATTTGAATGCTCTAATTTGCAATATTCACAGCAATAAAACATTTCAACAGAAAGTCAAGCCTGACAACTGATGGTGATGATACTAATGATGACTTCTCTTTTCCAACCACCTTTTTAGCAAAGCCTGCCAAAAAGGCAAATGGCAACTTCAACTTCAAGACTTGCCCCTTGTCTACAAAAAGAATCTGCACTAATTGTATCCATTATGAAAGATATCTTGTTCAAATTCTTATAAGCATTTAGCAACTCTGGCCTTCATAATATTTGTACTGCAATTTCTAAACTTCTTTTTAAAACACACTATTCTAGACTATTTGGCGAACTTCTGGGGTATTTATTTTAAACTGCTTTGCATAACTTTTTCTACAAGTCCTTGAATTTCTCCGGGATAAAAAGTCGGCTGCCATGAGAAGACCTATTTACCGAGATACGAAACATGCACACACCTTCAAAACTTAGCCTTTTCGATCAACATTGCCGATATTACCTTGTACTTTTATGGGACGTGCAAATATGAACGATCCTGGCTAACAATATTTACTAACTATAACGAGCTCAAAAATTTCTAGTTAACTTTATTGGGATTCGTTTTAAAACTTCACCATGCATACAGCCCACACACTTTTCATTGTCTTGTACAGATGAGTCAAGACATAAAATATTATTACAGAGCATTATTTTAAATTGATCTCTTTTAAGGTCTATGACAATCCTTGTATTGGATGTTTTACCAGAAAAAAATCATACTTGAGTTTTTATGTGACTTATAAATAAATACACCTACTGATTTCCGAATAAAAATTGCATTAGGCTTAAGATTCTAGTATCTGCACATGCATTGAACTACGCCTTGGAGATAGATATTAAAACTTTTTTCAACTTATTTTTTCCTATCATTTACAAAATATCATACGTAGAAAGGAGAATATTTATGATGAACATTATATACTGTGCATGGATATCAAAACCTTTGCCAACTGTTATTTTTCAACCCCAATTTTTTTCAGTTTTTAATCTTCGCAACCCTGCTTAACAGTGTCTGAAAAACAGAGATCAAGTTCATATTTGATTTAGTAAACGAAGATGATTAAGTTCATTCATCAGCTATCTCATCTTTCCCAACCCTGAGGTTCTTCTAACCAAATCATATTATTTCTACACACTCACGAAAAAAATTGTCTAGCACTGTCTTTGAAATGAGAATTTATGCCAACACCGTCCTTTACCTCTATATAATCACCTAGGATGACGGTGGATCAGCCCACGCAGACATGAAATTTTATGAGAAAATCTTGAGAGCTAAAGAAAATTGTTCCAGGTAAGACAAACATCTCATATTCCCAAGGGAATCTGCCCATTTGGTAGAGTTTCTGGCCCTTTCCATTATTTTGCAAGTAACGCCCGTGGGGCTACGTTTTTCTTGTTATAGCTTGCTACACATTCAACAGTACCTCTAGCAGTACAACTATCATTATACAAGTACGACTCCGTCTCAGCCCATCCTAATCCAATGGAATACAAAACATGTACGAATTGGAATGAATACACCGTAAAAAATGATATTGTCTTTCTGATGAGGTAAATAGTTCTCTGGGTAAGTGGGTAGGACTCCCCACGAAGGAAAACTAAGCCTTCTTGTTATTAAATCCAAACATGAGAAATGACAATCAGGAGTAAAAAGTATTTTAATAAAAAACAACAAAAAAACAAAACATCGCAGAAATAACTACTTCCCAGTTCCCAAATATCATGCAGATGTTGAAACCGATGGATCTGCAAGTAACAAGACAATAGCCTAAAGGAGTTATGGTAGGAGAAATTAAAGTTACAACTTTTGCATCTGCCAGGCTGTTCCAATTAAATTATGCACAGATGCATTCAAATAACGAATCAAAATCGTGGAGCTAGAGGAGATAAGGAAGGATTTGTATCCTAATTGGAGACTTGGGAGATTTAGCCGTGTGATTTTTTAAAAACAAGATGAAGGCTTGGATCTCGTCGGTAGAATACAGACATTGGTTCTAAGGCTAAATATAGATTTGAGCAAATCTATCCGAGTTTATCAACAGAAAAAGCGTTGTCTTTGGATTTGAGTCCTCGTATTTTTTATGTCACCTTATATTCTAACATGCATGGAGGAATTAATGGGTCTGTTATATCGTTTGTATGTACAGAGGAATACCATTTGGCAATCATTTTTTCCCCACATGATGAAAGTTAAGTTAAAACAATGGATTAAGACACACAGTGGTGGTGTGATGGTGTGACTTAATAGCCTTTGGCTCCAGATACTTAATGACTGTAAAGAGAGCGGCATTCATACAGAGTATCTGAGTATACGATATATTTATAAATACAAGGTATATGACCTCTAATCTCAAGCCTTAAAGTTATACTGTTTCATGTTGGCACAATTCTTCCTTGATTCAAATCCAAAACAAAAAGTAAGTAATAAAAAAAACAGTTCAGGACTTTTCCTAAACTTACCAATAGTTTTGATAATGTCCAAGTCCTCGAGACACATAGAGTCAAATCGGTTATCTTCACTATTTGCACGAGAGACGGGTTCGGGTTGAATGTAGGATGACGATGAAAGATGATTTGTCATTGAAGATGTCAAGGGTCGATGAACAATTATTGAAGGGTCTCCTCTCCTCATCAACATCATCTCACCGTAGCTATATTCGTCCTCTTCGTCTTCTTCGTAGTAGCTCCCCATAGTGTTGTTAAATCTGTGGGATCTGTAAAAAGATGTGCTGCGTTACACCCTCAATTGAACTTTTACTGGGCCATTTCATAATCTAGTATGCCAGGATGAACTCCGTTCAAAACCCATTTAATAACCCACTAGTTTATATTTGTATCAAAACGGGCATTACGAATACAGAAAAGAATCCAGATGCATCATAATTAAAAAACCTACATTGGAACCCGCTTCTTCTATACACACTTGTAAAAACATACTGCTAACAAAACCAACGTGCCATGATACTATGCATGCCTACCTTCCGAGTGTATTCAATGTTTATTGTTGATAAAAAATATGGATTGCCGCTTTAATTTTTGTGCAGGTGTTTTAGTCAAGATTACTTACCGTAGAATGTTTAGTTATCCAGACCGTTCTGCACGTTGAATTTCCAGTCCTGAAATCCAACTCTTTAGACGAAGAACAACAAATTTTCACTGTCGCATATCCAGTTCCTTAGTACAATACTGAGAAAGTTTTGTCCAGTTCAAATAAACTACTAATAGGCTCAACTTTTCTGCCTATTTAATCTTCGACGAAAACGCAGAGATACGAACCAAGTACCTCTACAATACGAACGAAAGATATACAGTCCCGCAAGACAACTGCCGCAAGTATAAAACACACAGAAATCAGAGGTTCTCGGTAGGAGGATGGATTCAGAACGAGAAGGTTGATGAGACTGAAGAGAATGAGAAAGAGGAGATACAGTTTAAGATATGAGACACCCGGGACCCAATCCGGGTATCAGACGTATCCCACCAAACCGACTTTCTTAGTTGGACCCACAGTTGCTGTTGATAGTGAACCAATTTTATATGTACCTTGGATTTTATTATGGTATATAAACACACAAAGCTTGTACTTCCTTCCTAGATACAGTAACTTGTGTCTCCCCACACTTGCTTCAACATTTCAAAGATAGGGATTTAGCATTAGGATTCAAACAAGCTGAAAGAGCGAGAAGTAGCCAGAACGATACTTAAAAAACGACAAGTTAACTCGGGAAGTTGGATTAGATTTTGGATTGAGATGACCTTATTCAAAGTTGCCAAAAATTAACCGGATATTTTATTAGCCCGTGTCTCTTTACCCGTTAGGAAGGAGATGAAACGCTTTATGTGTATATATTTATCTCATGCTTATTCATCCACTAAGTTATAATATTATTATTATATGTTGTACGATATGCATGTATTATTAATACGCCTCGCTTCCAAGTAGTCTGGTTATTTCTTTGGGGAGTTCCAATACATTATCGTTTAATCTGATTTACCACGTCAATATAAACTTCTCTCTTTATTCCTCCCTGTAAATTTGGATGAACAACCTCCCACAAGGAATGAGAATGACGGACTAATTGGCTTAATTGGAGGAACCGACAACTCTGTCGTGTAGATGTATATTCATGTATCTTTTGAGTTCTTCTCATCCGAACGAGAATACTCAAAAGACTATGTAAATATAAATACAATGTTATGCATTCTTATGTATACAAGAGCTCATTTTAAGAACTTCCTGCTTATTTCTGCTAATGTTACCAAACCATTTAATTTGTTTAGCTAACCTAGATTCACAAATGTAGAGAGAGGACATTGTCTCATGTATAGACGGTTTTTTTTATTCCCTTTTGAGTATTTGTTCTGGCAAGTTGAGAGACCTGAACTTGTTTAAATTTCAAATGCTACAACTTTAAGAGTGGGAGAGGATAGGACACATGAGGTTTGTAAAACCAGAAATGAGTTTCATTTTCATAAATAAATTTGAATATATTTTCCTAGTTTTTCGATGAGTCATACTAATAATAGGGGGGTTTGGACAGGCTTATTGAGTCCGTAAGTCATAGCATGACATTAATCAAGTCGCTCTTCTTCTGAGACAAAATGAGGTCGACATGTAAATGTGATACATATAGGGGAAAAGGAATCAGATGTGATTTTGCCAGAATTATGTGTGGAGAGCTAGGGAACGTTATGACTTATGACATTATGAGTTCACGTTTTAAGCTGGGCCAAGGATGTTGTTGACTTCTGTGACGCAAGTTGCTCGAGGACTCTCGCTACTTCCTTAATTTTCTTGGCTCATCAAATTGACATCGGACAAAGATTATGTACCCTAATCTAAATCAGATTTTAAATTTAGTTTTTTTTTAAATAATAAAATGCTGAGTGAGTTCCGTTGCTGCCATGCAGTCTACCATATGTCAACGCAAATTAATATAACGCTATTTTGGCAACAGTAGTATCAATATTTTTTTAAGTACAGGCAATTGCTCTAGATATTTTTTCGGGCAATACATATGTACTTCTGTCGCATAGGTTTAAAATTTACGCTATTTTAGCGTCATTCATATGCAAATAAACCTTCTCTAGATTTATCTGGACACTAAGTTTCATATTATAATGACAAATTTTTTAACGGTAATGATAATATGGATGAATAATTATTTTTCCCTGTATAATCTTGTATATAGATATTTTAAATTTTGTATTTGCAAATACAAACACACGTAACGTAAGTCTTTATGGATTTTTTATAGCTTTAATCTCTAACTGTATAATTTTTTTTTACCTTTCACATCGCAAAGAAATCCTTTCTCACTATATTTACAGTTGTAGTCAATTCTATATTGACCGGTGTCGAAGGAGCCTTGAGCAGGATTTTTATTGGAAGGACTGTTGGCTGTCTCTGGAATATTTTCTGTCCCTTCTTCGGGAGTCTCGCTAGTTTCTTCCGTCCCTTCTTCTGGAGCTTCTGTTCCTTCCGCAGTTTCTCCGGTCCCTTCTTCTGGAGCTTCTGTTCCTTCCGCAGTTTCTCCGGTCCCTTCTTCTGGAGCTTCTGTTCCTTCCACAGTTTCTCCGGTCCCTTCTTCTGGAGCTTCTGTTCCTTCCGCAGTTTCTCCGGTCCCTACTTCTGGAGCTTCTGTTCCTTCTGCAGTTTCTCCAGTCCCTTCTTTTGGAGCTTCTGTTCCTTCCCCAGTTTCTCCTCCTGCCTCTTCTTCTGGAGCTTCTGTTCCTTCCGCAGTTTCTCCAGTCCCTTCTTCTGGAGCTTCTGTTCCTTCCGCAGTTTCTCCAGTCCCTTCTTTTGGAGCTTCTGTTCCATTAGCAGTTTCACCTGCCCCTTCATCTGGAGATTCTGTTCCTTCCGCGGTTTCACCAGCCCCTTCTTTTGGTGCTTCTGTTCCTTCTCCATTTTCTTTTGTCCCTTGGTCAGTAGCTCCAGTTTCTCCTGTCTCTACTTCAGGTGCTTCTGTTCCTTCCGCTTTTTCTCCTGTTCCCTCCTCAGGAGCGGCTTCTGGTTCTTCAGTGACGACTTGTTTAGAATGCTCATCATCTGTTACACCTCCACCGCTCTCTGCAACTTCAGATGCACTGGTAAAAAACATTTTATAGAATGATAGTTTATTAAATTTCCTGAATTGATATATCTGAAGTTTATGATTTGTTATATTTTTATTAATAGATTTTAGTTTGGATTTCTCACCTTGAGCTAACCATAGGGTATGCACTGACATTATTTACACTCGTCAAAAAACTCTGGGTGGCAATCAAAATTAAAATTAATTCAAAGAACCGCATGATAAAAACTATGTATTACTTAAAGTAAGCAGATGCAAGAAATAATAATTTCAGTGTCTGGATTACAAAATGTGAAAATATTTATTTCACGGTAATATGGCATGAAGGCTAGAAGGTCATGACTTTGAAGTAACATGAGAATGTTTCGACTTGAAGTTAAGTACTCGATTGTCAACTTAACCCTCATATAGTACAATGTAGTTTTATTCAAACATCGGCAATTGTATCCGAAAGTTATTACTCGTCGAATTATTTTCAATAGGCCTTCATTTAAATTGTGGCTGGAAACGTAATGTCACATTTCATGATTGAATCACTTACATAACATCTCATCAAAATAGAAGTTACTGAGTCATTTACATAATAACATATTAACTTGCAAAACTATTAATGATAGCCCAAATTATGTTCAATTTCGGAATCTTATCTTCGAGACAATATAGCGTTAATTCAGACAAAGCGGCAGTAAAATGGAATTTATTGTAAAAGAAAGTTAAAACTTTCCAATCTGGTGAAATTTCCTTTCACCACATGGAAAAGTGTTCATTTTGTTTAGATTCTCATTCATCAGATGGCTCTTGCTTTTGTATTTCCCATTTTAATCTTTCTCTACCATGAAGATGAGATTTACAAAGTTCAGCAGCCTAAGTTCCGAGGGATGAGAATTTATTTATTCTGAATCGGAAATCTTTTCAAACCACTTTTACAAATTCAAAAGTATTAAAATTAGATAAGATGTGTCAATCATTGGAAGGAATGGATATAGCTCATCTACGATTTGATTTCTGATTTGATTTGGGCCAGAAGGCGTGTGTACAACATTTCAGAATCCTAAACCAACCCTATCGAGAGTTATCGCAGTGACAGACAAAGGTAATCATATAAACCCTAACGAATGAGCTAAAAAGTGTAGCTCGATGCTGCAGAGGGTATGGACTGTCCATGAAACTAAACTTGAAACGTAATGATTAAAAGCTGACGTCATTCATAACAAACTCTCACTGTGCCTCTTATAACGGCCCTGATTTAATTTGTTCCACACTTACAAAGCCAGGTGTAAATAGATGAGATAGAAAGGAAAATTATTGTACGTGCTTGTTTATTGCCTGATTCAACTCTAATATTTGTCACTAATTCTAAGGACGCTTTTATGATGTCTATTACTGGGAAGAAGGGTTGGACCGTAGGTGTGTTCTCGTTAGGACGGAAATAGTGATGCAGAAGAATAGAGTGAGCGTCACTGACAAGGTTGATGATGATGATGAGATGGGATGAGTTGCAAGGGACCCGTTGGGGATAACTCAGAATGGTGAAAGCAACGGAAATGAAATTTTAATTACTTCCTTCAGTAAAGCAACTATCTGTTTGTCCTTCGCAACAGACGTTCAAAAACTACGGTTTTCCCTTCTGTATGCATTCACTCAGCTCTTTTTCTTGTCATTGGAGAAAATATAAATAAATTCAATCCTACTACATCTAGGGCGGACTATGATTCCAGAGTTTTTGTATCGAGATAGATGCATCTTTTTTGGCAGTAAAATTATAAAATATGCTTCATTTGTAACTTGAAAAAATAATATTAAGTTTTCCTTTCTAATTCTTGAGGTGATATTACTTATTTGATATTACTTTTCAGGGATTTCATGATTCCTGTTTTAGCGACGGAGTTTGGTTGAATTGACTACGTCAGTGAATTTAAAGAATTGTCACCGAAAAACGAAAGAAGAGAAGCATTAAATTCTGTGCTGACTTGAACAAATCTTAAATTTTAAGCTTGCGGACGTTGCAGGCCCGAATATTTGCCCAAGCTCAACTGAAAGACCTAGAAAAGGAAATGTCTTCTGAGGCTCCATTATTGCAAGATGAAAAATTGAGTGGCGTTAACGTCGGCGGACCAGCTTAAAGGGAATGACAGTTTGAGCTCAGCTCAACTCAGCAGTTAGAGGGAAATCAAGTGCTCAACAAACAGTTTTAATCGAAGATGGAGAACCAAGAGTTTCTCCTTATCTATAAGGCTTATACCAATCTATTTTTCAAACTGCAAGAATGAAATGGGAATCTCTGACAACTATTGCTGGAGGGAAAAATTGTTCCATCAAGTTCCTATGGGTTGGCTACTTGGACCCACACCAACACACCTCTAGGCTCAAACCTTTGGGTAATTGAAGAAGTCGAAGAGAGAGTGTAGAGTCGGGGAGAGTGTTGAAAGAAATATATAAAGAAATGATCTCTGACGCACAACTACACCAAGATTTGTTTCAGCTCTGACATGAAGTGTCTCTATCAACTCGTTTTCCCTTCACCCTCAAGGGCAATCCTTGGAGATCAAGTTGGATATGGAATTACACTCATCTGTCCCATATTTTCCTCACCCCCAAAAAAAGTTTTCTGATTCTGTCTCAATCATTCCTCTTCTTGACGTGTCTATTCATTCCTCAAGTTCCCCAAAACTTCACTTAAGATTATGTAAGGACAGACAAGAACTTCATATCATCCGTGGGATAACATTGATCACTTCTTGTGGAGGTATAGGACGTTTATATTTTAGTTTCTTGGTCGTCTCGTCATTAAATATTACATTTACTGTCACCTGCCCATATCTCAGCTCAAACTTTTCCAATGAAAAATGCACCCGTTTCCAGGACTTCCAGTCACCAGACAAGCTCTAAGAAACAGTTGACAGATTATTGTAACACGAATTGATCTTGCAGAATTAATAAGATTTATCTTCACTGTGATGAAAAGTCTTTATCTGGACTAATACAATTCGTAAGTTTTCTCATACTAATTCAACTCTTTCTAGAAATATAGATAGTAAGGTATTGAGTTTAAGTATCATCTTCCAATTTAAGCAGCAACACAAACGTGCACACTAATTATAAAGCATACTTGTTAGATGCTTTACCATATCAAGATGAAGTTAATAAACTCCAATTCAAACTGTCGCCCTATAAACAAATAAGAGACTCAATGAACCAAGCATGGAATATAAAAGATACTTCATATATTAAAAAAGTTGTTATTAATTTAAAAGTTTTAATTCGAAATGCTGTCACGATCCCAGGAAGAAATACAATGATCCACGCAGGACGAACGATAAGTAAATACGGGGAAGCTATGATTTAAAATAGGATTGGTGACACAACTTCCACACCTATAATGTCCTCATGTACAACGAAAAGAAGGATTGCCGAGTTGACGAGTAAGCGCCGTTTCAGTGAATATTTTTATTCTCATTTTCCCTCTTCTCCTTGGAGGCGAAAAAAACGGATGGGAAATTGTTGCTAAGTATATGCCAACAGCCTCTTCTACATTGAATTCATTGATTGCTTTTCAATGTTTACCAAACTTTTTTTCTTCGGTGCTGAGGCAAAAGTCTCTCCGTGTTTGTATATGTTGGAGAAAGACTTTACTTTCCTCTTAAACAATGATTCCTAAAACACGAAAAGAGGGGGAAAGGAAATCGGGTTTTCTCCAAGAAAATTGGTTCTTGGGACATTTCTACCGGCCACTACTTGTTCTGCATGTTGTCAAAATTTTATCGCCTCTGCCTCCACTCGACGCTAGTACATGGCACGCTGAGCTGAAAATGGAAGGTGGCTTAATGAGATTGGGAAATTGAGCAAATCTAGGACATTATTTTGGGCTCACACATTGCAAGAAAAACAGACATTGTTGATAATAAACGGCACGTTATTCAAAGCACTTACCAACGGCTACATCTTTTTGATGGCTTTTGAAAGGTAGAAAGAACAAGTAGGTAGATGGTACACTTGGATATAATTTCATTTCAATTGTGTTTTTTTATTTGGTGACTTGGTATGGAAAGTATACAGAATACGACGGAGTCTAACAATAAAAGTGCATACTAAATCGCGAATAAGCTTTTATAGTCTTATATTTACTATTCAAATCGAACATTTTATTTAAAAAACTAAATCCTGGAATATAGAGAAAGGGAATTAATTATATCCTTGAAATTATACGATGGAAAACCAATAGTAAATTTTAAAATTATGGACTGAAATACTTGAAAAAAATTAATCGACACGTGGATTTGAATCGTCATGGGACACTGCTTACTCAAACGTAAACGAGCTGACTAGCATTTTATCAAATTCATTTAATTTAAACACAGCGTTGATTTTCGTGTCCTGAGATAATTACTCTAGAAAGTATGGAAGATTAGCAAAACTGCAACGGTAACAGCATTTTGATTGCCTTATCACGTTTAAAACCTTGAAACATGGAATTAATTTTAGTTAAATTTAATTAGGTACATTTTCTCATTACTTTGAAGTTCAAGAGTCTCCTTTTTTAACTCACATTATTTTCTTACTTTTCTTCTTCTCATTCTCTTTACTAATTGCTATATATTTAATTCAACTTTTTGTTAATACTTAGTTATTTACGGCTAAATTTAGTAAGCTTCTTATACAATACATTCCATATCAAATTCCTACATCAATCTTACATTAAAACCAAATCAATAAGCTTTACTCAAATATTACAGCTGTAGAGCTAATAATATATTTTGAAGAACTTATAACTGTGTATTACTTAAAACGTATGTTTGGATTATAACCACTAAAATATTAGTATCAACGGTAGCTCTTCACAAACATGGTCAGAGTTAGTTCTTAGTTATCCTTAGAAATAAACTGGGTGACCTGCACACATTCTGAAGTACATAATTTCATACTGGTTTAGCTAAGTCCGCGAAACGCTTAGTTATTTAACAATGGAAAATAGAGAAAACGAACAACGAATATCTTGTAAGTTACCTACGAGCTATACATAACTGTATAACATAGCTATAATATAATAAACTACCAGCTCGAAAAAAATTCAAATAACTGGGAAAGAACTCATAATTAAGAAAATAGAGTATAAAAATAATCTTGACACTCTACAGCCCAAAACTCGAGACTATTAAGAGTTCAAAGCCTAGTTACCATTACCAAGTTTACAGAATGGTAATAAAATTGACACAAGGAATAGAAGATTAAGAAAGAGAGTAAAAGTTGCATGGCCAGCGAAACTACTTCTTGGGGACATCTTTGAGACTTTAAATAATTTCTGGCCAACTTCGACTTCCTCGAAATGAATAGAAATGGTCCCTCTGCGTCCCATTTAAATACTCACTTGACATAATAAGTGCTCTAAAAGTTCAAATACATACACACCCACACCTTTTCCACCCCTGCGATATTTTATTGTTTCGAGGACTTGTGAGACACATTCTTCCAGCAATTTAGCCAACAGTTCTCCTGTCCTGATACACACAAGCTAGGGTGACGTTTTAACAGTACAAGAAGAGGATTTCCTCATGAATCTTCGTTATTAAAAACTTTCTGCGTGCATAATAAAATTATTTTAAATTTTAAATGCAGTCGACCCTCTAATGTCTGGTATTCTCTGCTGTCTGTTGGGTCCTTTCTCGTGTAGTGGTACTAGAACTAGACCCTTAGCATGATTTAAAAAATCCCATTATGTATAACAAGGTGAGTTCTTCATTTCTTTAAAATACACATGTATCATGTATCCATCTTACTCAACGTTATCTTAGTTTCTTGAGATATTTACATTTTTATACAAGAAGCTAGGCAGCTGAAGTGGAACTGCAACTCTCTCTCTCTATCTAGGTGAGCACTTCGTTCAGAGTCACTTTATTCCTAAATTTACTTGTACAGAACTTAAAAGTTTTGATTTTATTATGTACAATAGAGCTTTTGAGTTTTGAGTATGTATCACTTTTCAAAAAAAAACACAGAGATGAATAATACTCCCTTAAGCTTTCTTGAATACTTAAACTAAAACTCTTCCCTATAAACCTTCTATATAATCAGTACCAATCGCTTGGGAATAAGCTCCCTTCTTTCTTTCCTTACCTACGACGCTACGCTAGGGAGAAAGAAAGTGGCAACGGAACGCGTACGTACACATTATACTTCTTTTATATTACCAAGGGAATGTTGTTGGTTCCAGGTAGGAAAATGTTCTCCTATTAAAGGAATGAGGCATGACATTGATGACATTCTTACTTATTTACTATGTCAGCTTTGGTAAGTATACTCATACGGGTAAAGATGACATACATGTCTTAGACATGATGAGACATATCCGAGGTAGGGAATACTAAACCATTTTTGATGGGGTAAATGCTCATTTTTTCAACAAAGTAACTTTCCCCACAATCTCTCTGTACTCATTTTCCCCAGAGTGTTTGTTAAAAGGAATTTCAGCCGAAAGTTTGACATTAAGCGTGATTTCAATATAAATGGAGTTGCAAAGGGTGAAAAGATGTGAGAGTTTAGTGTGCAATCCGATGCAGTGCCAAATCCTGAATCGTCTTAAGGGGGAAATACTCGGATTCCCCTTGTTTGTCAGCACGTCAAGGACAATAAAATAATCTTAACTTGTGTATGCAGAATATACTTTGGATAATAATGGTTAAAATATGGGCAATATCTACACCCTGCCAACAAGAAAGAACAATCCTTACAAGCATTCATGTGAATGGATGCTGTGAACATAAGAAAGTACAAATATGGTGTGAATTTGAGTTGTGAATACTAAAGTAGCTATTAATTGTTATTAGTGTGAAGTCTGTCCGTATATATAAATGCATGACTAGATTTTGATTGTTACTGCTACATGAGCTCAGAGACATAAGAGAGTGTAGTGGTGTCGTGTACACAAAGACATAGTAATATCATTCCAATCCAAGTTCGAATTCGAGAAAAAAACACATCCCAAAGATTCTTCGCTGTAGATCGAGTTTTTTGTGTGTGGTGGGTGAATAGAAATTCTGTTTAACGATTTCTTGCCAATCCGTATGGGATCCAAAAGCAGGGGGATTTTTTTTTCAAGATGAGGGAGGTGATATATCAAGTGGAATACTTTGTCTCTCATTCTCTTGATTCAACATTCCATTAATATCGGCTTTTTTCCTTCACTTTCTCAACAAACTTAAGAAGTAGGAGGAGAGAAAGTTGAATGTCTCGGGCTCTAGACTTGCACTAGAGTTGGCTATAATCTAAGTGGTGGTTGAATGTTGGATTGGTCTGACTCAATTGCAGATTGGATTTGTAATGGGAGATTTTACCAGGTCAACTTCAGTTCGGTATTCTAGTCGTTGTTGTTGAAGAAATCGGCATCCGTCTCACTCCTCTTGGTGCAGTAAAGATCTTCCTCTATAACAGAGACTTCAGCAGGGGTAGCACAAACTTCCCACAAACTCCGATCGTTGTAATGGACCAAACCAATTTTCCTATTAAAATTTATGATACAACCGAGTTACAACCAAAGCCAAGTCAAGTAAACCGAGTTAAGAGCACTTTCATAGCCTACAGGATACACAAGAGCCTCCCATACTGGAGTTCAGTTTCTTTCTATGACAAAGGCCACAGCAAAGTTGAACTCTTAACCAAAATTGAGCCAAGAATGTTACCGCATCGATTTGCTCTCTTGAATATAGCTTTAAATGCATATCATTCCATCAGGGTATAACATTTTGCATGGTCCAAAGGTTAATCTGTTACTCCATGGAATACGACGAGTGTATTCAGTATGCCGGAATTTTCAAAATTCGACCTACGTTTACCCTCCGATGACAATAACAAATCTCAAGACCCGGAGACATTTCGTATTAAGGGCCGAAACTATTCTTTACCTGCTAAAGTTTAAGTTTTACAAAAATTTTATACCGAACGCCAATTTATTAGTCAAGGTGACCCCCTGAAAAATTTCCCCTTGCCAATGCCAATGCAAATGGGAATTTAATGGGATTTCGCATTAACCTCATTAGCTGGGTGCATGGTTCAATTTAGTATGCATTAATTACGTCCTGGTTCCCAAATGCAAATTTCAGAGGCAACACATAATTAACAATTTGACCTAGAGTTAAGCTGAGCACAGAAGTGGGCTGATCTTTTATTTAGATAATGAGAAGTTTTGACCCCTTGCCAAAAACAAATGTAGACCGACAAACGATACAAGTTGTATCCTACCATCATCTACGATATTGAAAAAAACTCCAAGGTTTTTAACAGAGACCCTTGGCATTTGGGAGTTGGAGTGTACGCCAGAACACGTACTATCTATATACGTTGATTTTATACATCCGATTTAGTCTTCTTCCTGCAGATAAAGAGAAAACTGGATGTTTCATGCAAGGAGGAATGTAAGAATCCTATACGATGGATCTGGTTCAACTCTAATCTGTTATGCAAAGAAACGGTGTATGAAAGTATGATGATGATGAGTGTGACGTTATGAAGAAAAGTCCATAAGGGAACTTAAAAAGTAAGATATAAATGTAATACACTGCTAGATAGGATCGCGACGGCAAAATGGATGTATGTATATGAGCCTTCCTTTCTTCCATTATAAAGTTGGTCTGAATATAATATGGCATATTTATGAAACGGCCTTCCGCATCAAAGCAAGTTTAAGGGGATAAAGTCGTTGGTGAGTGAAATAAAGAAGAGGATTACCCGGTTGACTTCTTGTATCACTATTTAGGCCGCTCAAGCCATACCCAGAGGCCGTACCAGTAACTGCTCTTTCACGAGGTAATTCACCGATAAATTCCACTGAAGTCTCGTTGTACAGATTGAATAAACTGGCAGTACACTTGACACGGATTTTCTTATTGAAAAAATGGCTATAATCAAGTCTAAGGCTGAGGCCTAAAGTTCGGATTTCGGTCTTGTTCTCCGACTCTTCCACTTCGGCTACCTTTATCGTAACCCCTTTGTGGAACTTCTGCAAGGATAAAAACATATCATTATACAAAATTATTAGTTGAATTCATAATACATCGGGAATGCTCTAAAACTCTAATCTGTTGCAGATACATTGCTGCACAAGTTTTATACAAGAAACAAAGGTCAGTAGCAAAAAAGTTATAAATCCTTATTTAAAACAAATAGTCTGATTTAAGGTAATAGTACAGGTGCAATGTTGAAATGTCATTTGAATTTACAATCCTAGCACTTAGATGTAAACATGATTCCATTCCTCAAAATGTTCGGCAAGGTCATTAAGGAATAATAATTCACACGCAGCATCCTCAAGAGCCTTTATCGGGACAAAAACCTACACACCAAAAGCTTGGGCTATCCTTGCTAGAGCACATAACTAAATCATGAGATAATTTATAACATCATATTTCTCAAAGTACATACTTACCGAGTCCAAGCCGTTAATATAATAAGTCAAATTAGGGGCTGGTACTGCAGGACCCGAGGTGCAGTTCGCAGTAAGATAGTCTGCAATATTAACTGCCGTAACTGTGTCTGCTGGTCGCCCCATACTCCCGTGCAATGCCGGGCCAAGTACTTTAACCTCCAACGTCGGGTTTTGCTTAGGGGGTGCTTAAACACAAACATAAGGCCATCCATTATCCATTAGATAGAAATGAATTACATTGCATTTCGTGACTACTCACTCCTGATGCACTTTAATACTTAAAAAATTTTGTTTAAAGAAACGGAAGGGTTCCATGTAAGGTTTTAGATGTTTGACATAAGAGGGTGACAAGTCGAGTATGGCAAAGTGGCTGGTCAGCTAATAGGATGATTGGGGAGAAAGGAGTAACCCAAGAGAGAGGGAAGAGGAGATAAGGAGAGAAACAAACCACAAAGGAAGCCAAAACGGATGGGGCAGGAGACAGGAGAAAGTGGAGAGGAGCAGATACGATGGGGGTAAATCAGGTGCATGTGCTAAGGCAGTGGTTTTCTAGTTTAATGTGAAAGGCAGTTTGTATAGTGCGAGACGGAGAAAGAAGGAGGGGAATGAGAATCAGATCAAAAAATTAGAGAGCTTCTTCCAAAACTGCAAAGGGTGAAGCTACTTAGAGGTAAATAAATTACATCGAAACACATACAAGTGCTTACTTTGCGTGACTCCTAAGGCTAACGTTCTTAGGGACCATTAGGGAATCCAACTACAAATCTCTTACACATATGATATATTATAAGACATAAAAGTTGGGTGTCCTATCTTCTCTAAACGGATCTACATGAATTTCTTAGGATAAAAGAAATTATCTTCTTGGAGAAAGTCACACAACTTACAAACAACGACGAGATGGCCGGTTTTGATGATTGTGGTGAAGGATGGCTCCCATGTAACTTCGCAGCTGACATTGCCCCTTAGAGCCATTGGCACCTTCTTCAGCACTAGTTTGTTCATATCAGACTGATTCTCCTATTTTTGATCCAACGCACATAAAACCAATTAGCCAAGGCACAGATTTATTGCCCTCACATTTGTACGGCTGTCAGTTATTTTCCCTACTGGCCTTACTTAGGTACTATACCCTCATGGTATTTCTACTAGAATCCTACTACTTCCTACTTAGCTTAGTTCAGAAGCTGAAATAGAATTCAGAGTCCTTGTCCGTGTCTCGGCTTTCTCAGTCTGGTAACGTAAAGGATGGCCAATTCTACGGCTGCCAAGATGAAGGAATAAGATCTTTGTTCTGTCGTATTACGGAGGGGTAGGCAACCCGTACTAAAAGTCTGAGAGAGGGTTCCCTTAAAATATGGCTGATTAATAGGAATATAAATTAGTCTTTTACGCAAAGACAAATTGATTACAACAGCCAAGAGGGCTAGGGGAATACTAGGACTTGCACCGCCGTTTTCCTGAGAATTTCCCGCAACTCACAAACAATCGTAGTCTTGATACCCGACATTTCAATTTTAAAGGTGAAGACTTCTTTCTAGCTTGGGAAATCATTTTTCGTATTCCTTGTTGGATTTCGTAAAATTCTGGAGCATTTGGGTAAATGACTTTGTTAGTTTACATGAAATTTAAATTTTGACTGTCTCAGCTATGAGGTAGCTTATTTGCAGCGGAAATACTCTGGATATATGCTGATTCAGTTGAATTAAATTACAAAGCCTAGACTGTAGTAACTTGATCAATAAGTAATCTGACTTTGGTCCAATGTAGCTATCCATAACCGAAGAACTAGCATATCCAGGCGCGAGGATCTAGTTACAGAAAGATATGGATTCAAAAGGGCTTTGGAACTAATCGTTTGAGATGAAATTACATTACATGATTACATGGCAGAAGGTTTTAATTTGGGTAATGGGATGAGTTCTATAATTCGGAAAACACTCCTGACTATCCTTGAACTGATAATTATTATTTGGCATGTTGGAATTGTTTGGAATTCGAAATATTATAAGGGCTTATCTTGTATCTATGTCACTGCTTGCTAACGGCGTACATCGGGGATATTGCTACTATATAGGATTGACCTAATTGGCATTTCATGATCTCTGACAGTAAGGCTCAACAGGATTACTCTTTAGTAATGGCATTTATACCTGACGCCATATTTCTGTGTAATATTAGTTCAATTATTAATATGAGTTATTTGCAAGTGAAAATGGCTTTTAATTACATCAATGATGAGTTGCGTCTCTTTAAACTGCAAGGTCTTCTTGGGAGGGTACTGTTTGGGTTGATAACGGAATATTTCTCGGCTCCCCTTATACCTGGAATTAAAATGTATGGTTGATATAGTACTGTTTTCCAGCATATTATGTTATTATTAATTATTATTATCGCTTGTCTTTCTCACTCTCACGAAATATCATATTGTGATATTTATACACAATATAAAAAGGATGAATTTATAAATTATATGCATTTTTAGCCCGAGCCAGGGCTTATGTGATCACCGTGTCCGTCCGTCCGTCCGTCCGTCTGTCCACACGATAACTCT
>JAQFYM010001244.1:0-36756 GCA_034694785.1 Agrenia bidenticulata | reverse complement strand
AATGAAGCTAATGTTAAACAATAATTAACTGCCGTACATGTTTTCTTATACGTATTAATTATCAGGGCTGGTCTTATCAGGGATGGGTCCCCAGAATAAAGGGGGGGGGGGCTATAGTTAAAAATGTGAAATAATATGTTCACACATGAGCCCATATAAATTTAAAAACATAATTTTTTTTTTTGGTAAAATAATTTATCACGTATAAGTTTTGTTTTATCCGTAATTTTTGCCTCTCAGTTTTCTTGGGGGCACCCCTCTCTTGCCCCCCCCCGCGGTAAAACCGGCCCTGTTAATTATATATAAACCATTTTCTAAATGCTTTTTTATATCGTTATATTTATTAAACTATTACATCTTGTATTTTTGTACAGTAATAACACATTACGAGCAAATCAAATGTGATTGCTCTGTCTTGCTAATGGTTTAGATTAAAATATACATGCGCGATAACAAGAACTAAAAAAAAAGTTTAAAATAGCTAAATAGCGTTTTTTCTTGAACAAAAGACATTTATTAAACACGGGTATTGTTCAGTATGATATTACAGTTATGGCTGTATATTTAGTTTTTTACTTTAATAATTACTAACAATTAAAGTTAGTGTTATTTTAATCTGCTAAAATGCGTGTATTATTTTTAAGAAGGCTATAAAAGTTCAATGTATTGTTTACCTGTTCTTTTTTCTAATATATGCCTGATTTATATTTCTGTTCACAAAGTCACTTATATCCTTTTTCAGAATATAATTAAAGATTAAGCCATAGTTTATATATATCTTTTTGTCTTATTTACATTTTGAATATTTTTTATATGTTTGATTTACATTAGTAAGCGCAAAAATAAAATTTCGAGGGCATTTAATTGTAAGAAGGTCTAAGGTAAATAATTTTTTTAAGGCAAATGCAGATTATTAAAAAGAAACAAAATGTACTTATTATAGTTTATTAATTGTTTTTAAGATACCTATACATGTAAAAATAAACTTTAAAATCAATAATAACTCAATATTCCTGCTATTTCCATGGAGTAATCACTTCTCAAGAAGACAAATGCTATTATTATTTTACATTACCTGTACTTTTTAGTCTAAGAACCGATACACTACCATTTATTTTATTTTTGATTTTTTGACCGGACCATACCGCACATTTTTTTAACGGGAAAAAGCAGCGGCAAACCTATAACCCAGCCTAGACATTGAAGATATATAACTAAAGCAACGAAAATATGATCATTAATATGGCAGTTTTCAGGCAAAAAAAAACAATAAATTTGACTTAATATGTCAATTTAAACAAATTTATTGTAAACCAACAAACACAGCACAAAAATAAAATTTTGCATGTTAATGTGGTTTTAAAGTGTTTGTTTGTGTTTTATGATACATGTTCCCGTAAAAATCAAGACATTCTTGCATTTCTGATAAAGTTCCGATTGCTGTTTTACGCATTTATGACTAATAAAGTTACATATTTTGCATATACATTTTGCTTTGTTAAAAAAGAACCTTGAACAAAATGGAAAATGGAAACTTGTAGTTTTTCGTATTTCTTTTATAAATAAAAAAGTATCATGAACAATAAAGATTGCACATAAGGCTTACTGAGAATTACATTTAAATTTTTTATGCAATAGAATTGTACTATCGGTTGGATAAAGTGCGTTGCCACGGGCAGTATTTCTACGCGGAGGAAAACCCATTGAAAATGTACTTATTTATTTATTATTAGTTTTCTTTTATAGATATTTTCTTATCTTGAATCCAGTGTTTCAATTTTTTCGTACCAATATATATAAAACAAACTGTTTTACATCACTTTTACCATATATCTAAAACATATCTAAGACACCATGTATAAGCTTTAAAAGCCTTTTTGATATGCGGATTTTGCTCCGGAGCGCTAGATCTCCTAGTTGCGCCCATCAAACCGCATTTTAGGGCCTTTCTACATGTAATAAACAATTAGAGGCCTTAAGCCTCAACTCTATCTACAAATTAGTAATTATACGGCCAGGTATAATAAGAATAACTGTATGCTATATCAAAGAATCCTAATTTCAGTTGTTACTTACCTAGAGAAACGTAGAATTTTTTTCTTATCTGCAACACTAAATTATCTTTCTAAAAAGGCATGTATATATTTTTAAAGTTTGTTCAAACATAAATTGTACCTAGAAATACATTTACTACTTTATATATAAAAAAAAACATTTTGCTGTATCTAGAACATGTTTTTAATTTGCAATTTTCGTTAGAATAAAAAAATCAAATATGGCAATTTATTTGTCAATTGTCATATATATGACATGAGTTGCCCTAGTAATAAAAAAAGTGTAAAAGCCTAGTTTGCCATTTACTTTCTATTTTGTATATAATCATGGAATTTAGAGCAGTATTTTAAGACCGAAGCATAAATAAAAATTATTTTATATAATAACTTAGTGGCAGCAAATTTTTCTTTAAAACCAACAAGAAATTAAAATGTGGCAAGTTTTTGTTTTTACGTCTATTTTTTTGTTGCGATATATATGAATAAGTGTTTTCACTATAAATTTTGCCATAAGTTCTAAATTCTTATTATAGTATATTCATATATACATTTTTATCCTTAATGCTTGTTTAACATGAATTTATATATACTCATGATGAAAACTACAAAAAAGACACTTAAAGCAGTTGCGACTTATAGAATGCAACGTCTACATCTTATTTGACAGCAAAAATACTCATAGTCAAACCCAAGTAAAAATATGAAATGGAATTTACATTTATAGTTTTTTTAAGGTACTTTTGTTTTCTTTTATTTATATAAACAAATACAAATGTTACCGTTAAGTTTGTTGGTTTAAGCTAATAGTTCATTAATAGTAGGCCAGAAAAAATCTACCGTAAAATAGGGGGTAAAAAATATCGGAAAGTATCGGAAGAGTATCGGAAATACTAAAAACGTTAAAAAGTTACAAATAAATGCGGCTTCAATGTAAAAGTTGTTTACAAATTTTACACTAGTTATTTTATTATTTTACTCTAGTAACCCTTATGTCGTAAAACATTTAAACATTGATTCTTTTACAGTCATAATTTTATTTTTAAAATTCATAAAACTTGTAAACAGGCAATAACAAAGGGTTCTACAGTCTTAAATTAGAGATTTAACTCACAAAAACCTTTTTTTTTTGTTTCTTGGTTAATAAATCGACATTTTACAAATTTCCGGTATATTTTGGTAGGCCTAAGTATTAGGTTACGATCTTTTTTACACCATAAATATGTTTAGTTAGATGAAATATATAGGTCTTAAAATATAAGATGTGTGATATAGAGATGAACTAGTTAGAACTCACTTTTTATATATGAAAAACAGCTAAGTAAAGTATTTTATAACATTACAACTATTATTTGGGTTTTTGGAAATCGAAATCATAATTCAATGTAAATGATGCAAAGATGTTCCCGAGTGATGTTTTACTTTTAATTTTACTTGAAGGCTTATTTAGTAAAATTTATAAACTACATTAAACAAAATAATATTTTTTTTATATGGAGTGCAACCCTGTCATAATTAATGTTTTAAACAACCGATTAATATAACTTTGCAAAAATAACCTCTAAAACCAATAATAATATTAAAGGTGACTTTTCATATTTTTTTGTGAGTATAAAATTGTAATAGAAAATTTTTTTTCTTCTTTTATGTCAAATTTGATAAGGTCCTGCAATTTTCTTTCTAAAAAAATAGTTAGATTAGATTAAAAAAGTTTACGGTCTAGTCTCGTTTGGCGATGGTCTACTAGTTTAATAGCAGGGCGTAATGATATATAAGATAATATTTTATTTGCTTTTTAAATTAACATTTGCATCAAATCATGCACGAGTATAGATATGCGTACATGAAATTTACAGCGCTATATATCTCAAACCCTAAAGATACTACTAGAAACATACCAAAGAAAACAAAAGAAATAGTAATCGTTGTTATAACTTATTACACGCAGAATACTATCAATTTTTCTAAAAAGCTAATTTTTGGGTATCTTATAATAATATGGATATTTTGTAATTATATGTGATTATTAATTTAGATAAAATCAAAAAAAAGGAATCTTAAAATTGTCATTTGATGCGAAATCCCCAATTTTACCAAAATTTGAAAAAAGGGCATTGACAAAATTAGTTGTAGAAATATGAATTGCTTTTACCTTCTCACGAGAAAGTATAAAGCAATACGATCAATTTTTTGTTCATTTTATTAAGTTTTTTAGGCAAGATAATTTTAATTCCACTTTTAATGCACTTCCTAAGTTGATATCGTAGTACAAAAGTTGTTTTTTTTTTGGTTAAACATTTGCCGATTTGTATTATATCACTAAAAAAATAATTGAGAATTCGTGTCTAATAACAGTTTACACCATATAAACAACTTAATTTATACTTTAAATACAGAGGAAAATAAAATTAAGATTTCAAAAAAATTCAATTTGCTATAACAAAAAAAAAAAAAAAAAATGCTTTTAAATGCAATAAAAATACTAAATAAAAAAATATACATTAATTCGATATAAAGTAAAATGATTATTATATACTTAAACCACAAAAATATCTTTCTTCTATCGGAAAGTATCAATATATCTTATGAAGCAACAATAATGTAATCTAAGGAGCTTAACTTTTAAATAATAGCAAACCGGCTACTTCCACGATTTTTTTTGTGCCAAGTAGTTTAAATTTTTTTTACTTAAAAAAACTTTCTATCAACCACGCCTAAAAAAATTTATTGTGGGGGAGAAAGTGAAATTTCGATGGTATGATAAACAGCGCAGATACACATTTTTACGCTACATATAAGTACCTTGAAATATTAAATACATAAACAATTGTTTAACAGCAGTTTTTTTTATTGTTAAAACTTGTATCTATACACACAAACGTTCATAGAGCTGTGTATATATTTATGAAGTATAACAGGTATATAGTGTGCTGCTATCGTGTCGATTTTTTTTCTATTTTTTTATGCAAGTCTGCTTTTTACGCATGATTTTTTTGTAAAAATTTAGCACAAAAAAATAACTGCAACATTGTATTGATATTATTTGCATATAAAATCTACAAAAAAACATATTTAGGGCGTGTATTATTTCCCATGGAAAGAATTTACTTATATTTTGGGCTTATAAATTTTTCCATGGGAAGAAATTTCCCATGGTATTTTTTTGACTAAAAAAAATGTGTTGTTTATATACCATGGGAAATTTTTTGTCATGGGTATTACCAACCCATTTTTTTGGCATGGTATTTTTTCCCCAATAAACAAACCTATAGAAGTGGTCGAATTAAAATTCACATTCACGTTAATTAAAAAACTATTAGAAAAGGAAAACAAAGAAGAATGGAGGACGCACCCGCACAATAAATAACGAGCGAAGGCACATGTTCAAAAGGATTCTAGCGCCAAATTGTAACAAACAGTAGACTGGAGTGCAGTGTGGAAGTAGCGAGAGAAAATTTAACGATCTCCGTTTAATGTCTGCCAGATATATAACAACATCTGAAAAAACAGGTTTGGGGCCATAACATGGATGTATTGCAACCCTTTAAAAGATGAATCCTAGGAGGGGGCTAAGGCTTTGCAGAATCAGCGCTCGATAGCGAAAAAAATAACTGCCTACATGGATTCGTTGATTAATTACGAAGAAATATTTAAAGTTAAAAGAATCAAAACGAATATTGTAGTCAAACCAAAAAAAAAAGATGATGAAGTTAAAAGGATAAGGGAAGCGATGGATAGAAAAAATATCATCCTGACAAAATCTTTGGCACTTGAAATGCAGACTGTAAACAAAAAAGAAATGGAAACGTTGAAGGACGATAAAAAAGTATAATAGATATAAAAGATGATTTGCATAAAATAGAGAAATTATCTTCCGTAATTGATAGTCCAAAAAAACGGTATGGTATATAAATTAATGATGGTATATACCAGGGTTCCCCAATTTGGTGACAAGGAACATTTTAGTCCATTTGGAACCAAGTTGGTTCCAATTTTATTAGCCCATAAATGCACTTACGAAAGGGAGTGAAAAAGCGTTTACAGAATGCAAACCAATGCAAAAAAAATGCAGACAAAGGCAAGATATTGTCTGTACACAGTCAAGTGATTTTTTTTCGTTTTCCGACATATATTATTCAATAACAAGCTATAATTTATCCACTGCAAATGCAAACAGAATTATGTAGATTTACAGCAAAAAAGAGTATGAACGGTAACTATAAGATGACAAACATTAAGAAAAAAATGATTTCTGTACTAAATAAAGCTGTCGATATAGATTTTTGGAAGAGGCTTATAAGAGAGCCTAAAAGATTCGATAAACACGAATATATGCAATGAGGATTGCACTTTATCACAAAATAAGCGCATTATCGTACTTTATTTAAAGTTTGCCTGTTATGTAATAAAAAAAATTCGAAAATGTTTGACGAATTAAGTGTATCTTTGTGTAACAAAACGATCAAAATTATAAGAAAATCCTTTAATCACATTGCACATTATAATATATTTTTTTGGTTGCATATATTTTTTGCATAATTATGACGTTCAAAAATTACAAATAAAATGGGAACCCCTGATATATACAATAAAAAATACGTACAGAGTAATTAAAAAGTTTAAATGCTGCCTTCTGTATATGATGATATCTGTTATATGTATAACAATGTTATGAATTATAACACACGTTGTAAAAACATTTCGATTCAAAATAAATTTCCCATTAGTAATTTTTCAATTGACTTCCGAACTCTTTTTTTTGTCCAATAACACATTCTATTATCATTCTTTATGAACAAACAAGTCTGTAGAGTATTATTTCTACAGGGTTGATAGTGATTGTATCGTAGTCAGTAGTGTTCTAAAACGCACTTCGCCTATGGCTGGATACTCATACGGGATTTCAGAATCAACCCATTCCTTATGTAAAGACAACCTAGATTATAAAGCATCGTGTGTGGAACCTCGACCTTTACCATATATATCTTACTTTTTCACTTTGATCGCATGACAACAAGTAATTAACAGAAAACCGCCCGTGCTTATTAACATATCAAGATGAGTAGAATGTGGGGGCCTGAATATTGATATGGGTGCCATCCATGGTCAGTAAAGTTTTTTCATCTCTGCGTAGCGTGTCCATTCACGCAATATTTCTGCAAATGTAGATATATTGGGCAAATATATTATTTTTTGTTTGAAGTAGTAAACATGTACGTAATTTTAAGTATACAAATGTCTTATAAATAGCGTCGATTTCTCGACTTTGGCCGCAATATCTCAAAAGGTAATGCCTCGTCATTAAAAATGCAGATAGGTAAATACACAATCTTTTGGTTTTTCTCTTTGTATCAATTTTGTTTTTTTTTAATTTAAAGCAATAATATGCCAGGATGTCTCTTTGCTTATTTTAAAATCATTGTAAAATTAAATATCAAGCATTAAGTTTATATATATATTCGATCTCTTCAATATGCAAAATTTTGTCTTTTTCTCTTTAAAATCACACGATAAATGACTTCAGCATCATCATCAAAAAATTCTAATTTTATAGGCTTGAAAATTGAACGCATTCTCATTATAGGGGGTATAAATTACATCGGATTTACCTATGGCAAAAGTTATGGTGTTTTTTTTCCCAACAAAAAATTCCGCTGGTTTTTCTTATGGTAATTTTAGTTTCTTTTATGGGGAAAAAAAACACGCCCTTAACTCCCCTAAAATATGTTATTTTTTGCCCCAAATCATTTTTTCGAACCCCTATTTTACACAGAAAGAAGTGATTTTTTCCCTTGTCTTTTGTGTAGTTTTGACGTAAATATGCGTCATAGATCTTACCATTGAAAAATTACAAGTTTTGACTATAATTGGATAAGTATAAAAATAAAGACATGGATTTTTAAGATTGGAAAGATCAATTGTATGGTTATACATAATATCGAGTCATATGAACACTTGATTGGTAGTAAATATTATGTAAATGTATAATATGAGGTTTTTCCAATACTAGTTACTGTTTACAGTTTATATGTTAAGGATATTGTGTTAAATAATACTACATTTAAATTTTCGTTGCTATTTAATGATCAATTTTGATAATATTCATCTCTTCTTATATTTTCGAATACTTAAGTAACATATTCGTGCCTGTAACAACAAAACAGTGGATTATATTTTGACCATGATATTTTTCGTTCGATATTTATCTATATATTTGCAATAAATATAAAAACTCTAAACATATCTTTTAAAGATTATTACATCCATATAACTTATGAAGATAAAACTTACTTTGCCGAAATGGGAATTATAATAAATAAATGCTTAAAAAATAGTCTCTGTGCTTTTTTATGGCCTTTTACAAAAAAATATTTCTTTTTTTCCCAACATAAAGTTTTTATCGTAAAATAATCATTTTTACATTACTTATAGTAGCTCTAAACACGTAGTAGTCAATTAAATCAATTATAATTGACTTGAATATTACGATCTGTTTAAAATAAGATACATTGGAAACAAAAATTCCATGTCATAAAAAGAACTAAAGTAAATAGAACCCTGATATTATGTTCAAAAATTTAGAAGTGCTCCGATATAGTATATAAAATGAAGGTTTTTCTACCTTTAATAAGTCTTTATAACAAATTATCTGTTGCTTTTATGCAATCATTTGAAGCTTTTCTTTTGTTGTATCCAATAGAACAATGATAATTTAAGTAGACCAAAAAGAGTAAACTTTAAAATGTAAAAGCCCAATTATATGTACCGATATAATGTAAATACAAGTTTTATATTGTTTCCTTAACTTTTCAATGACTCAAATACAGTCTTTGACTATGACGTATATTTGCGTCATTACTACCGAAAGGGTTATAAAATCATGACGTATATTAACGTCAAAACTACACAAAGGGTAAAATATCAATGACGTATATTTACGTCATTATCGCAGTGGGAGTTAATAACCATAAAGAAAGCGGTAAATTGCGTATTCATTTTTTTTAATTCGGTTTTTTTTGCACATTTAACAACTATGCGTTTTTGTTGTATAATTTTTAACAGTAAAATTTTGTTTAGGGACATATATAAGCATGTTGTTTACATGATTTAGACTTTAAATACAAAAAAAACATAGAAATTGTAATGGCAAAAGTTTGTAAACAAAAATCCTAATTAGTTAAAATACGGAAAGAAAATAAGTGGTAAAAACAGTACATTTTGCCTACAGAACGTTGTTAATTATAAATAAATATATTAACTACACTTTTGTCGTTTTATAAAATGTTTTATTACTGATTTTTTATATGTTTCTCATAAGCCGAAAATTGGGTATGTTTGCTATATTGTGTTTATTAACGTTTTTTTATAGTGTTTTTTTGATTTTGCAAGTATTTAAACAGTTGTATAAAGATTTTTTTCATTGCCCATTAACTGTTTATATATAAATATTTCTTATTATTGATATAAAAACAGTTAGCCAGATAGGAATTATTCCATTAAACTGTTTATATTTGTGAGCTGTCGTTTAATTACAATCAAATATATCTACCCGTATATTTTATACAAACAATCAAAAAAATATTTATAATAAAGTTTGGTTTTTTTTTTGCTTTTTCTTTGCTTTTTTTTGTTTTATTTTAATATATGTAAGTTTTTATTATAACACAAAATTAAACCTTTATATCAACATAAGAACCTTAGACTATATGTCAAAACATAAAAATTTAGTATTGCTTTAGATATGCAGTAGAAATAACTTTGGGCATCTTCGTGGTTTATGTTACTTTGCATATTAGCCCTTAAGTAAGTATTGCTGGCATAATTATGCAGTACAACTATTCGCGTAAAACATGATTAAAGCACTCTAGAACTGAGTCATGTTTGCACGTAAACAAAATGCTTTTTACGTTTTAAATCTTTTTTTTGTATTTTTTGTTTACATATTTTTGATTTTTTGTGCAGCATATTTTTACAACAAGCTTTTATTTATAGCAAAACGGCATTTAAACAAAGCCAAAAAAAACAAAATATTTACGCCGTTAACCCATCTGCATTTATTCTACATAAATATACTGTGTTCAGGGGTATTACAAACTTAAAGACCCCTGCCAGGCAATAAAAAATAACAAATCACTACAGTTAAAGGATTGGGGCAATTATTTCTACTTTATCATTTATGGCCATTTTTTTTGTTTGTTTGAAAATTTTTATTATAACATAGGCCTGTATAAATTGATAAAGTAAAGTTGCCTATAGTGATTTCGAAGTAAATTTCGATTGGAATAAATTTTATGAAAAAAAAAATTCAATAGAACCGCCCTTCTGGATTTTTTTATTTTTTGTAATTCAGATTGATCCCTAGAATAATTTACGATAAAGTGAATTACTATGTCAAAAAAATAGCAAATAAATATACAAAAAGATAATGATTGCAACTTTTTTGTATATCTAAACAACATTAACATATTTTGGTTATCTCCTATAATTTTTTTTCCATAGCATTTCTCTTTAGTTATATTTTCGGGATTTTAAAAAATAAATATACTATTAATTTACTAAAGTCGAACCATGTAAACTCATATAACCTGACATGAAAGTGTGTAGAAATAAACCTTGTAAAAACATTTTTACCTTTAAAAATACGACTTTTTTTGTGTTAAAAAACTGTAATTTACACCTAATATTACAATAAAAATCAAGTAAAGGAAAACAAGGCGTTACTTCAAAACTGTAATTTGTATTAATAAATTCCCAGCAAATCGAATACAATTCTCTAAACAATAGCAAAAGTTTAATGTTTACAATTATTTATTATCTTTTAAAAATGATTGTTTGGTATGTTTCGTACAATTTATTATATTAAAGGAATAAAAGAAAAAGCCATGCAAGATATTAAAAAGGGATAAATGCAATAATATCCATTTTTTTTTTGTCAAAAACGGAATAAATACCCATTATTTAGATACAAAATGAAAGAAAACCCAAAAAATACTCGAAAACGGAAAGAATACCCAAAACCCACAAAAAAATTAGTATTTGACATTAACTTTTAATAATGTAGCAAAAATACATGTTAAATATTACTAAGAAAACAATATTACTAAGTATTGATTTCAAACATATTCTATTGTTTTTTCTCCTCTGATTTTTTAAATAATTTTTATGTGTACCCTTAGATAAAAGAAAGCAAAGAAAATGAGACAAATTCAATAACATCAATACCCAATCTCGTAGATTAAAGAAAAACGTTCTTTTACACTACTCTTTTCCATATTTGGTAAGTTGAGTGCTTTATCATAAGTTTGAATGGATCAATGTTATCAAAGAGAGTATTTCTTTAATCTTCAAGATTGGGTGTATGTTGTTATTTAATTTGTCTCATATTCTTTGCTTTCTGTCATTCAAGGGCACCCTTAAATATTATTTAAGAAAGCAGAGGAGAAGAAAAAAATAGAATATGTTTGAAATCAATACTTAGTAATATTATTTTCTTGGTTATAGTTAACATGTATTTTGGCTACACTTTTTAAAGTTAATGTCAAATACTAATTTTATTTTGGGTATCGGGTATTTTTTCCGTTTTCGAGTATTTTTTGGGTAGTTTTTCATTTTGTTCCTAAATAATGGTTATTTATTCCGTTTTTGACAAAAAAATGGGTATCATTGCATTTATACCTATTAATAAACATTAACACTGCAAAAATAACTTGTGTTATGTAGTACGCTAAATGCTTTTTTTACACCAAGAAAAAAAAACTCTTTAAATCTGTCAGTACAACACAGTGATTAAAAACAATAAAATGTCACAACAATATGCTGTCGTCGGTTCAGAACTTATCTTTTTTGTCTAATTAGCAATATTTTTATAAATGTACGTACAACGAAGAAGAGAAATTAAATAAAGGAAAGATCTTTTTTTTTGTTATATGTCATGTAAATACAAATACGAAACTTGTGTTTTGTATTAGTTTTACCTATTTTATTGTTAAAAACACATTTTTTACGACAAAATTATGTTAAAACTACAACAGTGCTTTTTTCACAATAATATATCCATCGATGAATTTTTTGTAGTTACACAAGCTTTGTTGATTGCCGAAAAATTTAATAAAGTTCACCTTAAGAATTTGTATGACAGAGATACATGCAGTTAAACTGCTTAATTATGCATTTGAAAGTCAAAATCTCCACATAAATGTATATGTCTACATTTTATGCGTACGAAGATGTTTTTTTTTGTTCTGAATATACAATTTTTTCTGATAATCTTTAGAAAAAAACAACAATCACATTTTATTGTGACTAAATTTTTATTGTAAGGGTTGGCACTACAATGCAATAATAAACACAATAATTAAGATCACTGGTACAATATACATTTACATTTGTACAATTTTACAATTTTACATCTTATATGGTTTAACTTTTATGCTCCCGTAATTTTCTTATTGTATTTTGCATTTTTTTATGCTATTTTTGCCTTTAACTCTTTTTTTAAAGCTTGAACCCTCTAATAAAAATTAAAAAGAAAAAACCATCTTTCAATCAAAAAAAAACGCAAAAAAAACTCTGTGCCTAAGGACTAGAGTAAAATTTGCATGTAGTAAATCTAAGTTTAAACAATTGGTGAATTTAACAACCGGATGGCAAAAAAAAATTGTCATTTTTTTTTTACATATTTAAAGAGTATATAGAAACTTATTACTAAAAGAAATGCAAAAAACATATGCAGAACGGAATTCTATTTGAACATCGAAAGCATAGAAGGTTATATTTATTTGAAGTTTATGTTTATTATGTTTTGAAATGTTATTCAACTGACAAATTTGTTTTTTTTACAAAAAAATATAGTTAACATTTATCTTAACACGAGGTATTGCAAAACCTGTTTATATTGTGTGTCTTGCCACACATCTTTACACTGCGCGTATGTCTTTTATAGCAATACAATAAAGAAAAAACCAAAACAAAAAAACATAAACGTTACTACGTCTTTAAAAATTATGGTTGTTAAATATATAAAGAAAAAGAAAATATGCATGTATATCTTTCAGTTGGGATTAAAAACATTTTTTAATCTTTATATGTCAGAAGCATGCCGTTTAGTAAAAAAACTTGAAATTGTTACATTAAATTAGTTTTGTTATACTTAATGCCTATCGCACCTATTCCTAGCTAAAATGTGTTTTTTGCATTTTAGTTAGGGAACTCAAAAACAACGCAAAATTTTTAGCATGTAAAAATCGAGACTCTTTATGACGGATGCTTGATTTAGTTAATAAAAAAAAGGTATTTACATTTTAACCGCTGATTTTAATATTATATATTGTGTATTCTTGTAAAAGATTTTATTTTTTTTCGAAAGTCTTTATACTCACTAGAAAATGATAAGATTTTACAAAATAGGGTAATTGAATATACTATTTACACCACAGCACAATAAAAAAGCGATACATCATGTTTTTTTATGACGCCTCAATGTAAAATTCATTTTTTATTTTTTCGGCGTAACTCATGTGCCCATTATTATACTTAAAATCAAAAAGCAAATACAAATACAATCATAAAATCTCAATACTATTCTAAAATTTAACTAATGTGGTTAACATACTACAATTTGCAAATTTAGATTTATTTTATGCTTTATTAAGTCTTCGGCTTGAACTACTCCTCTTTACTAGTCTATAAAGAGCAAATTAAAATATGTAATACACTGCCAGATCGTGTAAATATTGATTGGCATCGCACTAAACATTACAAAAACTGTGACGCTGTTTTACGCTTGTTGACGGATGCCAATATCTCGTATTTTTAGTTGTATCTTACACGCTTTGTTTCTATAAGTGCGTAGATTTTGAGTCCGCTTATTATAGTATGGAGAATTTTAAAAAATGCTGTATTTACAAATTTGTGTTTTGTAAGCTGGCAGTTGGGTCGTTTAAAATTTTTAAGTTGTTTTTTTTCCCCCTTTTACAACCAAACTTCTAAATATTTCTGTCAATACCTACTTCTTTTTACATACATCAAAACGAATAGTAACTGATGGAAGTGCAATTAATGGCAAGTCAGTAACGTATTTTGCTGGAATATAAAAAAATACTTAGGAAAAAAACAAAAAGTCTATGAACTACACTGTAATTAACGTCTTACTAATTCTTTTATTTTTTTCATTTGATGAAATTTTATCGAATTTAAATTTTGACTACTTTTAAAGTTTTATAAAAGTAATAAACAATCTATGAGTGAACTTTCTGAAAGTCTATAACTAATGCAATCTTTTTTACATATCAAGACTGTATAAACAGATAAAAAACCATTTTTTTATAAACACCGCATATTTGTTTTTTATTACGTAAATTTTTATACAGCCAAAATTTCTTTCCACTAAATCTGTTACAATAAGCCCATACACCAAATATTACATGTTTTTTACTACAAGTAAAGTTTTAAGTAAAGCTGCGACTTGATAAGTATCTTAAAAAACAAATTTATAAGTCAACTTTAATGTGCTTGTTTATTTCTTGCCCCTACAACATAAAAGGATTGTCAAATAGTATATGAAAAGCCTATGAGAGAAAAAATGTAGATAATACATGTAAACGGAACAAACGGAGCATAGCTTGAAAGTACTTCTCTAAGAAGAACACGGATACTGCCTTTTGTAATGAATGCGATATTGAAATAAGTGCAAATGGGTAAGGAAAATATGATATTAAACATCTTAAAAACTTTTATTCTAAACTCGTTATTAATGAAAATTCCCTCTATGCAAATGAATAAGGAAAACAGAAGAATCTGCTTTATGAACTTATCTACATGGTGTAAAGGCCAATTTAGATATTAAAATCGTAGTATGTTTAGGCTTTGCTTGTATCACCCTAATATGAATTTATATTTCCGTGTAGGATATATTTTTCAGATACAATATTACTGAACAAATACTGGAAAATTATAAAAATATCGCAAGCTGATTTCGTATGAAAAGTTTAATTTGCCTGACTACAAATACCTGGACATCATCGTGCTGTAAGTCTTATATCGGCATGACTGCACATTATATTGATTCTAATTTTTAGATCAAAACTAGACTGCGCACAATAATTTTCAAAACGAGAGGTTTTGTGGATCAAATAATTTGTCGGAAGTACAAAGTTAGTTGAAATTAAAAAAAAAACAAATGATTAGAAATGCTGGAATAACACATGACAGCGACACATGAACAAAGCCTTTACAGATTCTGCATATATAAAAAAGTGTTTTGCACATTTGCTACAGCTTTGCGTAAAGCATAATCTAGCAATTCCGTCAATCACACGCGTGTTCGCATTAATTTATGGTGTTCAAGAATATTTTAGCCATAGTATTGTGGCTAACGCGAAATTTAGAAGTAGCAAATTACATTTTAAAACTAACCTAAATAATACACACGACATTACGACCCAAAAATACTCGAACTTACATATAATGTGAGATTTTTACATTCAAAGATAGCCGTATACTCTGTTTTATTATGCAAAATATGCTACTCACGTATTACGGATTTCAGAATACCCACTATGTACTTCTGAGGAATAAATGCATAGCACTTGCACCATTTGAAGAAGCCACAACATGAATATCATCTCTTTAGATACCAACTTTTATAATGATTACACTGATCACATTACAATTAACAAAAATATGCATTTAATACAATGGTATGAAGCCGGCGACTTGTTACGCAATTTTTTGTAAAAAACTTAAAATATAAGTGGATAATCTATAAAAGCTTTCGAGTAACTTTATCATTCTAGATACAGCTTCATATCTTGACAACCGCTTTAAACATCCAAGTTTTTGCACGAATGCAGAAAAAAGGATAATTAAAGAGTTTGTCAAAAAAAAAATCAAAGATTTTTATGTTTATGGATTAATATTAATTTAAATCCAAAGGAAAACATTTTAACATTAAGGGAAGAATCAGAATCAGAATTTGATATTAGTGACTCAGTTGAATTTAAAAAATGTGAACATATTATCCAAAGAAAAAATAGATTATGATCCTTTAAGATTCTGGCAAGTAAAATAAAAAACCTTTCCGGGTCTTTACAAAATCGCTGAAAAATATCCTGCTTTGCCTGGATCATGTGTGTGTTAAAAACAAAGTGTTAAGTTTATTAGCCTTATTTGTGACCGATTTTAGAAGTAGTTGCTTCCTGCAAAGGTGGAAATGCTGGCAACTTGCACATATAATTCGACAAAAAATAATAGAAGTTATAATAAAAAGTTTAAATATATTGTGTTTTGATTGTTTGTCTTGCATTTCTTTATATTCAGATTATTTTTTGCCTTTCTAAATGTTTTTTTACTATTTTCTGAAATATATAGACACCTAGCTAATTCATGTTTTTGACCCACTCATTTTTTTCTTGATTTACTAAAATTATTTATTTGATATTCTATCTCAATAAAGCTTACCTCATATGTTTTTTTTATCATGTCATCTTTCTTTTATGTTTCATCTCTTTATTTGTTTCAGTTTCAGTTTCAGTTTCTTTTTCTTTTTTTTATATTTATTATTTTTCTTATTTCGTATTATGACTTATCCACATTCATTTTTACTCTTGTTGTAAATGTTCGTCTCTATCCATCATCATACTGATTGTTCTTTTCCTCCTTGCATGTTTATCGTATTTCGGTATTCTTTTTATTTTGGTTTTCGTCTCTTGTTTTCTATTTCTGTGTTTTATTTGTGATCATGTTATCTTAAGTAGGTAAATTATTTTGCTTGTCCATAATTCTGATTAAAAAGAGATTCGTAAAATACCAACAATGCGCTTTAGACTTTCATCTATATTTCAGGTTGTATATTTTATTTATATTGATATAACAACATAGATTACATTTTAATGTGCATCAATGCAGTCGTTAATTGTTTATTTTATTACCTTTGAATTATAGGGTTATAATAAAATCTTATAAAAGCTCTTGCTAAAAACCTAATACTTGACATTCTGTATACGCCCATTTCTAGTTTTTACTTTTTTGTAGGCTCTTTGCAACTGTCATGTCTCAAACTGACCCGTTTGTATCAGTGGTCTTATAAACAAAGAGCCCCAATAAATAAAAATGTAAAGCAATCTGTCTACATATGCGCAATAATGAAAACTCCGTCAAAAGCGTTTAACTATGTATAGTGACTTGATTTTGCTGTTTTATTTGTTGTTTGTACACGACATTATGGGTTAAAAAATGCGGCCACCCTTATCTTTCCCCTTTGCTGCCTGATAGATTCGGCTCTGTTAAAATAATAAGACAGACCTTTGTCACGTGTATCAAGTCAGTACGAAACTTATAGAAGCTTTTTTTTGGCTTTTTATATAAAATATGACATGCAATTATACAATTCTTTATACCTATGGGAACATTTTTTATATGCCCGTTGACATTCTACCGTGTTTAAATTATGTGCCATTCTTTTTATCAGCATTCGTATATTTAATATAAAAATGCTCTTTTTCGTGTAGGATTAGTTTCTTTTGGTCTTGTTTTTTTTTTGTTATATATGCCATATATCTTTGCTTCCAATTACGCTATCCGATGGCTATCTTGACAGTGCAAAGCACAGCATCATCTAGCAAGGGTTTTTTATATTTATGACTGCATGCAAAACAGTCGTTTTTTTTGTGTATAGTGAAAAGATTGATATATTTTGTTTACAAATATTTTAATTTAGATTTTTTGCCAACAAAAAAAAATCTTTAGGATGGTTTTACCTGTTTTACATTTCATATATAAAATATAAAGAAGAAAATTTTAGACATGTTTTCGAATAAAATGACAGAACGTTTCCCGTCAAGCAAAACATATATGTAAAGCTTATGATGACCAATAAATCCAAAAAAACAGAAGGTAAAATAAAACCATCATGTACCACAGACTTCACTTTTTTTTGGTTCGATATGCGCATTTACTGCTTAATAAACTTTTTTTCAAATTTTTTTTTTAAATTTTTTTCTATTTTTTTTATTACTAATTTATACGTTCATTTTTTTTTGCTCTCACTTTTGTTTGCAAACAAACGTATGCAAAACTGTATAATAGAAACAGGTAAATTTTGTTTTCGGTACTAATTTTTTTACGTTAATAATGTTGTTTGTAAACTGTTAAAGCCAATCTATATGTTTCTAAATGAAAAAATCCGTAAGTTACAGATATTAGTTAGACCAACTTAAGTTAAAAATGGTTACGTTTGCTATTTTTTTTTATTCAAATCTGTACATAACATATTTTTAAATTGCAATTTGGCACAACGTAAAGCAAATAAACACAAATACTACATATCAGTATTGCAATTTCAGCAAAGATAGTATGAATTGTAAATGTATTACCAAAAAATATATCAGATTCTGTATTAAGGGGCAAGATTTTAACATATAAATGCATGCGTAATTTACGTATTTTTACAACTTTTTAAGTTTGTATTTATGCCAAGCAAATGAAAGACACCAAAACCAAGCCGCGCGCAAGCATTGCGTAAATATAAAATAAGCGCAAAAAAACGGTTTTTGTTTGTTTTATAACCTTTTTTCTAAATGCATGCGGTGCAAAAAATATTCGAAAAAAGTGTCACAAGGGTACCGGCTTAATTTTAATGACATCTTGTCATTGTGTAAAAAGAACATAGCCAACTTGTAATTTTTATGGTTTACCGGTAAAACAAAGCAAAAAATTAAATAAAACTGAAGGCATTCATATACCGCCTAACTAGAAAAATTTATTGTAGTATGAAACCCGTATGTTTGCTTACAAGTAAGACAGCATTAATCATAAATATACCAGCAATAACTTTTTTTAGTGTCTTATAGCGTTTCCTGTATTTCGAAGTAAAAATTATAATATTTATGTAAATCAGGCTTTTACTGTAGCAAAAAACTGTATCTAAACAAAGGCATAAAATTCTAACCTGTGCGCATACATACGTTTTTGGCAACCATATAAACTAGTCAGCTAAAAAAAAACATACAAAATGCTTAGTAAATACTAAAACTTACAAGTTTTTACAAAAACATGTACATAATGGAGTATGCATTTGTTATTAAAAGTTATATATAAAAAGAAAAACGTAACATAAACTAACCTATGCATCTTTGTTGAAGTCATGCATTCGAAAACTTGTTCATATAACACAAACCAAAATATCTGCATTATAAATGGCTTTTTATCGTATTTCAAATTTATTTTTTGCAAAACCTCGTAAAATTTTTTGTGGCTAATCGAAAAGAAATAACGACGCGTCATACAATGTATTAATGTAAAAATATTTTTTTAATATAAATAAAAACAACTTGTATATGTATATACTAAACAATCGCCCATAAATGCGTACTCTGTCATATATAATGAGACTGCGCGTATTCAGGCATCAAAATATTGTGTTTATAATGTTTAAAACTATTTAAACACAAAACCGTTTTTACGTGTATTATGTACGTTTATAAACACTATAATTTGTCTATCTTATAAAAAAATACTCTTTTTTACAGCCAAAATGTATACCACAACGCATACAAAGCTTTTGAATGTTGTAAAACATTGCATTTTTTTTACACTTCTGTCCTAGTTCTTTCGTTTTGTGTGAACTACTAAGCAAAGAACGAATCTGCGCATGCATTACAACGGTAAGAATATTGTTGAAACATCTTTTCTTTTTCAGTATACACCTGCATTATATTGAAACTGTGCTTTTATTCTGTTTATATATATAGTCCTGCTGTAAAGTAAGGGCTTAATTTAATACATTACAAAACCAACAAATTCTTATCTTAAAATGTTTGTTTCTTTGTTTTTACAGTTCGGTATAGTTCTTTATATATGCAGGACCATAAAAAGTGGTATAAAAAATTTGTTTTGTTTTATGCAGCCATAATAAAAAAAAAGAAAAATGTAATCTCCTGTAATTCTAATTAACATTTATTTTGTTTTCTGCTGCAAAAAATGAAAGAAAAAAGTGTTATATTCTGTTTTTCTTTACAGCTATTACAAATATTGATATGTAACACAAGTTTGTATTTTATAAGAAACAGGTAACAAAAAAGGTGCCTCATGTATAGAGCATGTCATGTTTTTGTAAATGATATCTTTTATATACTTTATAATATTGTTTAGCTGTTCGTTTATGCCGGAATAATAAAAATCCAAATATATCTTGACGTGTGTGGGTTATTCGTCCGCACAAATACTTTATCTTGTTTTCATATAAAAAAACTACTTGTTTCTGTACTTTTTACTGTAGTAATACGTACTAATAAAAGCATTTGTTTTTGTTCCTTTTGATTTATACATTTTCATCTACATACAAAATTTTCAAAACGGCATTTTTTGATCCAGGAAAATATCATATCGTTAAACTGTGCTTATATATTGCGCAGTCAGTTTTAAGTTTAATATGTTTTATATTATAAAAAATTCTTACCTCACTTAGTGTCAAGTTCTTTTGTATAACAGTTGTTACAGATGGAATAGGAAGATTATGTAAACTTAAACCATCATATTTTGTTTGTCAGGTATTATAGAAAAATAATACGCAAAAATCTCTTGCATATAAACAAATACATTTATAAAATGCCAAATATTTTTTTCGTACTTCACTTGCAGAGAACCACGTAGCATTGTAAACTAGGTGGTCCAAAAAGGTGTTTTGGCAAAATTCTGCCTTTTTGTAATCGACAAAAAATGCATTATAAATCCGCAAATTGTTTTATTTTTTTTTGTTTACTTCGCAAACTTACAGCGCTGCGTGATCAAACCTTATAAATGCGCATATATAGATGGTTTATCAAATTTACTCTCTATGCAGTTCATTGCATAAACATTGTCTCCAACATAAATCTTTATATTTTGAAAAATACTAGTTTAAAAGAGAGTAAATCTTATGTTAAAACTTTTACGCGACCATGGATGACATGTTTGTATTTTGTATTATTACAATGCATTTGGTTTTGGCGGTCCGCAACCAAGCTAAACTTTGGGCAAGGAAGCTCAACTTGGTCTATTCGATAATGTCGGTTTGTTAACTGCACATTGACCAGTGCCATCTTACGTACCTTTGTTGCACTTAGATGCACTGTGTTTTACACAAAGTCATCTATGGGCAATACACCCAGTCTCAGTTGCGTTATATTCCGTCAACTTTAGGTTTAAAATAAATTTAATGCAAATAAGGTACAATTTTGGTTAAAACAAAAGATATTTTACAGCATCTGCTTAAACGGTTTTTTTTACGCCTTTGCACGTATGTATTGTCTAAAAAACCCATAGGGATTGTGACAGAGGCGGGCGTGCTTTGCACTGTACAAAAAATACAAACTTCACCGCAAGAACAACCGCAAACATAGCAGCTTTGTTATTTATATATAGTGCCATAGTCAAATTAAATATCCGCAAAAAAGATTTAAAAAATAATCTTGTCAAGATTATGCAAATGTTACAAATCTAATTGCCCAAAATGATTTTTTTTTGTGTAAAATATCAAAGTTGTTCGTAACAATCATAAATAACGTTTGCTATTTCTTGTGGTTAAATGCAAGAAGAGAACTGCCTTCACCTGCCGATATAAGTTCCGGCCTGGGTCGGGTCGTGATTTATTTTAATCATGGCCTGGTCCAGCCTGAGAGGTACTTGGTTTTACTTGCCCTACCGCAAAAAATTTAATAGTTGTCACTGTTTGTTCTTCTCGATTTGGACTATAGTAAGAATGACTTACTGCTGCAAAACAAAAAAATAGACTTTTCTGTATAGTACACACAGTTGTAAACAACTTTATGGTACAAAAAATATGCAAACAAATATTTTTTTTAAAAACTCCAAAAGATTTTCGCAGGTACTATTGTAAGGATTTGCTAAATTTTGTTGCTTGAGCACTGCGTCAAAACATGCAAAGCTTGCTTTTTTGATTGAGTTTGGCGTAGTGTATACCCTCACAAAACCTTCCTACGAGTCTACCGGGTTGTATCGGGCTTATGCAGATCTTTAGTCGCAACACTGGCCTCATAAAAAAGACAAGTCACAGTTTGCATGCAATAAGGGCGAGCTTTGTTACGAGCAGTCAAAATCAATTTGCTTTTTGATAATATTATATGATACTTTGTCTCATATATGCAGACCGCTGGCACGATAACAAGCTACACCACAATAATTTTTCAACAGTATTACATTTTGGAGATGCTTGTGTAAAGTCCATCCTTGTTGTAAGAAAGTCACTGTGCTTACGTTTTTTTGTCCTGGTGGTAACAAGAAACAAATCTTGCTAAAAATGCGTATGAGACGGTGTTTTATTTTTACACATAAATCCTTTAAACGGTGTTAATACTGCAATTACTTTGGTAACCATGGGTACTGCGTTATATACATACTCTTGTAGATTTTCGACAAAAATTTAAGTGCAACACCAGTAAACCATCCATTGTTAAACAAAAAATATTTTCAAGATTGCGCCACAAACCAATATATCTATCACAAACTAACAATGTTCATGCTAATACATATCTACATATGCGACAATGGCTTCTAAGCTGCATTTGCTATATTACATGTAGTTAGTTGCTGTTTTATAGTTGCTTTTATTGTTCCGCTTGCTGTATTCTTCTTTTTATTTTTAAACTTATTTATACGCGATGCACGTACTAGTTGTCGTTTTTTGGCGCTTTGTTTGGCTTTCGCTTTAAAAACAAGCACTTACAGCATGGTACCGTTGTTTACTTCTTGTAATTTTTTTGAATATTCTAATTATAGTTGACACAAGTTACTATATGAGATAGCCAGTGTAGCACAAAAGTATTTTTTTTTTGTTAGTAATTAACTCTTTCTATAGTTGAGTATACTAGAAACGAACAGGTTTTACTCCATGACTTTTTTTGATACAAATTTTAATTAAAGGTGGACGTTGTTTACAATTTATGGAAAACTGATATTGTGAACAAAAATGTCATATAACCAAGGGTATAAAATAAGGATTCCTTATCTATAAAATCTGTACCTGTAGGTTTAAAACATATATGGAAAAAACATACGTTAAGTATACCATTGTGATGTGCAATTAGTTTTAACAGATAACAAGAATCATCTCGTCTTATACAGTTTGCGCATTATTAGATTAGAGTACGTTGCATGAATTTCTTGGCTGATAGCAAAAGCATATTAGTGTCAAGAAATAAGTACTTACGTAAATTACCTATTAACAAGTGTCAATATATTTTCTAATTGCATTTTTTTTTTGGGTACATAATTTTTACTATTGAAAAATACGATGTATACTCTAAAAAGATACTATGCGTATTGCCGTGCACAAAAAGACACAAATTACAATTTTATATAAACATTTTACAATCCCTGCGGTATAGTAATATTCTAGAATAGATTCTTCTAGCAATTATAACCGGCTTTGACGTCAAAAAACCGAACATTGTTTTTTACTATATTTTATGTTTTATAACGGCAAATTACATTATCATAGATACCTGATAAGGCTTTTTCTACTTGTACTAAAGTTGTATGATTAATCCTTTGTTTTAGAAATCTCAAATCAGAATTAAAAAATATTTAAAGCTAACAATGCGAAAAAAAATACAGCAAATAGCATTTCAGATATATTAATAATCGTAAGTAAACATCGTATATCTTGTTAAGTCAAAATTTATTTTTTGTGTAAAGTTAAGCTGACGATTTTAGCGGATACCAATTAAATCCACAAAGCAAAACAAAGTACCTCTATTCAAAATACAAGTAAATATTTTTTTTCATTTAGCTTGTTTTCTCTTTGACAATATAACAGTTTGAGTAATTTCACCTATACATCATCTTGTTTCCCTATGAGAACTGTCCTTTTTCTGGTGGTAACCAGACCGTTGCCGACAAGATATTAGCATATGCTGTAAGCAAATGAATACGCGATTCCTTGAAGCTTCCAGCTTTAGTAAAAAAGAATAGTAATAATATGATTTTTGGTTTTGTTTTCCTTTAAAAAAATAAGTTACAAAATAACATTTATTGAACTAGTACGACATGTAAAAAATGTAAAGATTTTACAAGTTTTTGTCTTTATCGTCATAAAATAAACATTTGCAGTTATAAATTAAATAAAATCATATTATTTTAACAATGATTAGGTACAAAAACATCTACAAAAACATTTTCTGTGTATATTGTGTTCTATACAAGAGCTTTGTGGCACAAGCGTGCGATTACAACACTTTTTAGAATATTAAACTTTTTTCGAATGTTTTAATTAAATGTTATAATGTAAAAACAATACAGTTATATCTCTAAAGTTTTGCTTAAAAAGATTACAATGAAGCCGCTGTTCAATTGGATGAACCAATAAAAAAAGCAAAAATTACAACTAATAGTAAAAAAAGTAAGACAGGTGTAACATCACTGCAAATAACATATTACACTGTTTTATTTAGACTACAATTTGTCTTTTAAATTATTCGAAATATTTTTTAGAAAGCTGAATTGTAAGTGTATTATTTTAACAATGCATATTGCAAAATTTGATGTAAGTATTTACCATATTGTTAATTTATTTTTGATGCATATGTATAACACAAAAATAATTTCAGGTAATGATGAAAGTTCGGGTTTGTTTTTCTGTTGAGTGCAATTTTTGCAAAACAGTTGTTATAGTGCGTTGACTTAGATTATATATTTTTTTTTTGCCATAAAAGATGCTTCGATGCACTTTTGTGTTTTACTTAAAGACAACAGCAAAAATGTAAGATCTCGTTTTAAAACAAGCGCTTGTCTTTGATGATAATTAAATTATCGAAAAAAAAGACCTCACATACTAATTTTTTGCATAGTTTCTTGATGAAACAAATTTTTTCTTATTAGCTTACAATTGTATAAAACCAAATCAATAGTATGCCACAATACTTGCAAAAATGTGCAATTTGTATATCACAAACAATGAACACATTAATGTGGTTAGATTGTGCAGTTAAAAGGATACAATGGTGTTTGCAGCTAAATATCGAAGCTTTGTAAAAATAAAAATCCTAGACGTGTCATAAAAATGTTGGGGATGAAATTGTTTTTACCAAATTCCAATAATCTTTATACACGTATATACATGCAAAATACAAGATAATACTATGTTTGCTGTTTACAGCACTCTAGATGCTTTTTGCGTGCTTATAGATTTTATGCAGTTTTATACAAAAATAACGCTGTATTTTTTGTATCTTGCAACTATGAAAGACACGTAACGAAGTTTTTGATTGCAAAAAACGCATAAAAATTGGTTATCTTGCTATTTTGTGTACATAGAAGCAAGTTTACGTTTTGTTTAACAGGTATTTGCAGCGGCGTATGCAAAAAAGGTAGTGAGAGAATACCCATACCCTTGAAAAAAAATATTATGCCTAAAAGACAAAACAGTTTCTTTTGTGTGCAGATACGTATATAATTTAAAAATACATGTATAAATATATTGTTAGTGTTTTCGCTATAAATATTTGTAATGTTCAACATCTAAAACTAGTCGTTTGTGAAATTTTCTCGTGCAAAATTGACTTTACTCTTAGTAACGTAGTGCCCGGTACAGTTTTTGCTGTCCATGTACTGTCTGTATTTTCGCCCTTTTAAATCTCTTTCTTTTATTGAGGATTTGGAAAAGACGAGTTCTAAGATTTTGAGTTATAGTTCAAGTTGCAATTTGCTTAAGATAAATTTCGTGTCGTTAAATTTGACCTGTGGTAGTTGCTACAATTCAGTTTACACAATCTGTTAATATATTTGCAAATTATTTCCTTTAAATTAAAGTAACTTCATAACGAGAAAACGGCTATTCGCTTGCCAAAAAAATGTTAAATATTTTTTTGTACATGATGTATAATTCGCATATGCAAAAAGTAATTTATAGTGTCGTTACATCGCATTTATAATAATAAAAATTAGTTGTATCTTTTTGATTTTTTCTTCTTAAACAATAGATTTTTTCTTTATAACTTTATATTTATAAGATACAAGGAAAACCTGCTACTATCACCTCGCACGTTTTTTTTTGTTTTGAGCGAGTTTTGCACTAGTAAAAACAAGAAATAATAGCTTTCATTTACAGAGTTATTTATCGACTGCACTGATAACATTGGTTAGATTACCCAAATTATATTATTCTTTTTGTATTGCGGACTGCAATACCAATGTGTATATAATACAAGTAAAAAATTTTAAATGCTTTATGAATTTTTGTGTGTAATATACATTTTAAGATACTAGGGTTTGTTATATAAGCTTAACAAACTAATTTTTTGTGTGATGTTATTTTCATAAACACATTTATCTGGAAAAAATAATTGCATTCTCTATTATTAATATCAATATGCAAGACATACTACCTCTTTTTTATTAAAAATAAAAATTCTTATTTAAGTATCTTTTACAAAGATATAAGATGTAAATTGCTAAACTTAGAGTATAACAAAAATTAAAACAGGCAATTTATGTTTCTACAAAATTAAAGGCAGATACATATATACTGAGAAGCTTAAGAGAAGCAGAGCTTCAACAGACCAGTCTATATAATACAGTGCGCGCAAAAAAAAAGTAAATACTCATACTAGAAATTTAGTTTTTACTATCATTCAAACGCTACACTAAGGCAAAAAAATACTTATTGTATGCGTAAAACAAAATAATAAATTGAAAATACTAGTTTTTACAAGTACAAACCTCATTAGTCGTATGCGGCAAAATTTAATTTACACTATTGTTTTAATACCTTAGATTAAATAATTAAAAATTTTTTCCGCTCATATGATTATATGATTGTCCTTGTTTCAAATTGTCTTTGGCTAATTTTAATACTGTTATTAACAGGAGCTTTTGCGTATGTTTGGTTCTGGATCATATCATTGTGACGGGCATCTTTTACTCGCGTGGATTTTCGTTAATAATCAAATATGTCAGAGCTAGACATACAGTAATTATTTTTATGTTGTTATCATTTGTTCCCGTTATTTAAGTCAACAAATACTAAAGGTCATTTCATGTGACCAAAGAAATTTTCAAAGATGACGCGTTCATTTTTGGTTAGAATATTGGCATGTATTGATGCAAGCGCATATGATTAAGTGTTGTATTACGTAACAATTTATATTGGGGTTTTTTCAGTTGTTCTTTAGCTGTCAATACATCTGTGATATGTAAGGCGGAAAAAGTATTTTTCTGGTTGAGTTTAAGGGTCCTTGGTATGGTATTTAAAAGGGTTAATATTTAAATGTTGCATGCGGCAACATTTTATGTATTTTGCTAGTCTGGCCTTAATATATTGCACTGCGAAACCGGTTAACCCTCATATAACCTCTTTAGTAATACTGCTTTGTTGTTTGATACACAATTTTAGCCTGCTTACTAGATCGATGCCTACAAAAAAAACTTTGTTTTTATCTATCGGTATTTAATTGGAAAACTCTAATTCATGCTTAGGATCCAAAAAAAAAGCTGCAGAAAAGCGCACATCCCGTTTGGAGTCCCTGTTGCTCCTAGTTGCAAATAATACATATAGGGCCTCTTACTTATAATATTTGTGGATATATTAAAAGCTTCTAATGGCTTTTCAATTGAAAGTATTTTGTAGAAAAAGATTTTAGCTACACATGGGTATGCAGGCAAATTTTTTTAATGAACAACTTGTTAGCCTTTTTTAATACACTATATACTGGCTTACTGACATTAATCTGCCACTTCAACCATTTTTGTAATAGTTGTATAGGTGACGGATGCCGCAAAACCAAAATCAAAGGCTGTAACGCGTTAGTTATCATTTTGCCGTAACCAAGATAATGTCATATAGAGCTTATTTTGTTGTCATTTTCTTCCTTTATCGTTAAAGCCGTTCTCTCCAGTAATGTATTTTTTAGTTTAAAAATAAAGGGTTAAATTGCTTGTTGTTATCCTTTCATGGTACATATGCATCCAACGCGTTTATATAATACACGATGAAAAAAAGATGATTTAGGGAATGTTAGAAACAAAGACACAACTTCTTTATCATCTACTAAACTAGTTATTTTTATCGATAAACGGTTTTTACATCTCAAAAAAATTTTGAAAAACTAGTTTATGTGTTTTTGCGAGCCATATAAAGGAACGCAAAATTGCATTTTTATATAGGGGTTTATATTAATGTTATGCAAAAATAATTCTTCATTTGCTTTTGTATGCGTAAATGTACAAAAAGCAATTTTCCTATATGATATTCTTCTTCCATATACATTTTCTATGTATTAGAATACAAAATTAAGAATATTTAAATCTTTTCTATACGAATTCTATGCAAACAAGAACAAAATACATTAAGTCCACAAAAAAAATTGCATACAAAAACCTCCACTGTATTTCATGTTTTTTTATTAGCCGATTACACCTAAGTTATTATAAAAATTTGTATAAATATCGTTAAAAAGTGTTTTTTTTTCTAAACTTTATTTCAAGAATATGTTTATTGACAAATTTCTTTAGTTACCGTGATTACACGTAATATGTACAGCAATAATAGCTTTATGTACAATCGACAGTAAAGGGTAAATGTTCTAGTTTTAACCAATTTTTTCTACTGTAATATAAATATATGAATTTCAATATTAACGATAATTAAATTTGCGCAATTTGCGTAAATTGTAAATATATTAGAAATTTGCTCAGGTAAGTTTTCAGAAATATATTAAAACAAATCTGTTTTTGTCAAGATTACTAGCAAAAACTTATAACATTTTGACTTATAAGCTAGCCTGTACGAAAGTCCTAGTAAGGTAGCGTTACTGTTCAGGTTTAGGTTTCCTACATAACGCAAAGCCTGATTTTCCTTTACATCCCGATTACCATGTATTTTTTCTTTGAATTATTTATTACCCAAAAAAAGAACTTTTTATAAAAGCCTATATCTTACGAACTTTTATTTGAAAACTATTTATATCAACCCAGAAGGGCTTAAATTGCATTTTTTGTCAATTAATATTTGATTTTTTTATTTAAAACCACCGCCCTCAAAAACTTACAAAATACTATGAGGTCTTGAGAAAAAAAAAGACCCTAAATTGTTTGTGTATTTTACGTTTTCTTTGCAAAACAAGCATGTTTTTGTATGTGCATCGATATAGCAAACTTTTTGTTTTTTATAATTATCCTGTCAAAATATACAAGTGTATGAGGAACTACGTGCAGATTTAATCGCTGTAAAAGCATACATATCTATATAAACAGTAATCTGTATACAACAACACTACCGCAAAATAGAAAAAGAAGTCACCCTACAGAAAGCAGATTGATAGAAAATTTATGCAATTAACAGGCTTTTATTTAAAAACATAGACATATAACAGTACGCATAGGCGAATTAAAAAGCCGAACATGTGTATAAGCATCGAAATCGTGGCTTAGGGGACCATGAAAAATAATTTAGATGATAATACTTTTTGTGCAAAAAACAACACGAAAACCTTTATCTATATAAACGCGTGTACACAAAAAGACTGGTTTTTTACAAAAAAATACATTTACAAGCATAAAATTCTAATTAACTTATTTTGATGCAATTTTTAATGCAAAATAACGCAAAAACTTTTACTTTAATGGGCGTGATTGTGTTATGAGCGTATTTTAAGTAGTTCGCCAAGTATAAATATACAATTTAACTTTTCAAATGGTTGTTATTTGTAGAATATATGTTTGTCGTATATATATGTATAACTGATTAATATAATACTGTGTTTAAATCATCCAAATTTTTGTAATGCAATTAGACACAAAAAAAAATGTTCTCTTGCAGAGTAAATTCATGGATATGCGTTTCGTATAAATTAATGCATTACAGAAAGTAAAATACACTTTTCTATGCTCATCCCACAATTCAATACTTAAAGATGTTGTATTAGTGCAAGCAGTAATCACTAGACTTTTTTAAATTTTAATTGTACTTTTTCGCCATTATAAGCCATATAAAAATAAAAACTACGTTTTGTTATCTGCTTTTTATGGGATCGTTACGCTTAAAAAAAGGAATATGCGCTTAAAGTAGTTTGATTTTACTTTAAAAGAAACAATATATTTTTATAAACCTAAATACGTTTTTGTTGCAAGTTTATCAGATATTGCATTGTTTTTTGGACTGTAGTTTGGGACTTACAAAAGGTTACAATGCATTTTTTACGTGTTTTCAGAAGGGTTGCGTTTGATGCTCGTTCGAAAACTGTTTATGTGGGTTGTGTGCTGATTAATAGAGAAGTTATATAGATCATTGTAATGCTGTTGCATATTATAAATTACGGAACCACATAGAATAAGTTTTTTTTATACATATATAGAATACTGTTTTTTTAACGCATTTAAAATCAAACGTTAATTTCTTTTCTTTTTATAGAAATAACCCTTAGATTTTTTTTTGCCAAAATAGTTGTCAACTTTAGTTTTAGCAATGTACATTGCAGTATTTTTTTATGCTTCTATTTTATACCTATATGTAATTTTAGGTTTTTACTTTAAAAAATTAAAATGAATATACGCCATAACAATTTTTTTTTGCGTGATGCAAACAAACTAGTGAAAAATTTAATTTCGCAACAGTAAATAAAAAAAATAACTTTATTTTATTACTGCCTATCTCTAAAAAGACTATGCTAAATAAAAAAATGGGTCCCCAAAAAAAAAATTGCCGACGGTTCTTCACGAATGAAAATCACTCCTACCAGTATGTTAGTACACAAAAAAAAAAACACCATAAAACACGAATTTTGTATTTTTGTTTGCATTTAATGTTTTTTTAATGCAATTACTTTACCCAAAAAAAATTTCGCCGTGTTTTTTTGTTTATTTATAATAAAAAATTTTATAAAAAAATGCATATTTTAACATGATGATTATTATGCACAACACAAGGTATAAAAGTCTACAGTTGATTTTTATAATTTCTATACACATTTTCTTTTTTATTATTCTTTACTCTTTTTTTATAATACTTTTATAAGTTGAGAGCGGCAAAAATGAAGAAAACCAAATTAGTGGTATATAAAACAATTGTAAAATGATAAGGCGGCAACAGTCTATAAATCCCGACGTCAAAAAAAATTGATAGTACGTAACGGTACGAGGTTTAACATATACTTTGGCTTTGTAATTTTCTATACGTAAAACACCATTGGACGCATTTGTCTTTTTAAAGGCTATTTAGGATTCCATGTAAAAGTCCTAAAAAATATTTTTTGTAAAAAATCTTATTACGAAAATAGAAAAAAGATATTAACAAGCTTTAAAGTGCTTTTGTTAGCAATTTGCGTACCTTAATTGTTTTGCGTTTGTGTAATCGATTTTCAGATTTTACGTATATACAAAAACTCGTATATACGAGATTTACACCTTATACTATTCATACATGTTTTGTAAAAACAACTATTTATTTATAAGTTAATTTGACGACAGGCCTAAATATAAAATAAATGATAATTTTTTTTTTGCATGTCTTCTTTACATTCCATATAACGGAAAATCCGTATGGGACACAGTTCTTACTTATTTTGTATAAACAGACTAGCATTATGCCTTATTCTTTACAAATTTCTTTGCAGCCGCAAAAAAACCCGATGCATCTAACAGTAGTTTGGGCAAAGCAATCAGCAGACATTAAGACGCCGGGTAACGAAAAGCTTTTTTTAAAGAGGTATAAGCATATTTTATCTGATAAAAAAAAATTAAAATAATGGAAAGTAGCTTCGAGTCGAAACATCTTTCTTGGATATATTGCAAATTGCTTGACTCCATCTTAAGAGGTTAACTGTAGTTCTCGCTTCCAAAAAATGTGCAAATGCGAGTTCGGAGCTGTGAAATAAACGGTGAAATGACTGACATAAATTAGTTTGGAGCGTGTATTGAGTCACAGAAAATTGTAGCCGCAAAACATTTACGAAAAAGGCAAAAAAAAACGATTAAAGTAAGTGGTATGTGTGAGATAAAAGTGACAGATATTACTAAGGAAATACGAGAGATGTCAAACTTCTAAAAACTTGTACCTTAAAAAATAAAGAACACATAATATATGTGAAAATGCCCGTGGATAGTAACCTGAAAAGAAAAAATGACTTCACACCAAAATAACAAAAAAAAAATATTGCTAGACCAAGCGAAAAATTAAAAGTTCTAAAAGAACATCCATTTACGGCTGCTACAAGGCAAGCTGTATAAGAAGACAAAAAAACATGGTTTTTTGTATCTAAGGATGATTTTGTGCACAAAACCAACGATATAGAAAAAAAATGCATGCTATAATAATATTATTATCAGGTGCTGTGATAAAAAATAATTATACTATATTTAACATGCGGTTAGACTAATTTACAACATACGCATACATAATCTTGCGCATTTATATATATGTTTATACTGATCTGCATCGGCGTGTATTATTGGATCAGAAAACCCTTTTAATTTAAACTCTAAATGTTGCGAATGCATTTTTCACTTCTACCCTTTGCCCTTTAATTGATACCTCTTTTTCGTCTCATTTGCTCTAATAACTAAAACATCATTAAATACTGTATAATCTGAATCTTAAGCAGCATGATATGCAAAAGAACTAATAAAAAATGCAATATTCATACAATCTAGGTTATCCAGAACCCCTTTTTTTATTTGCGGGGCCCTTTCGTGCCTTCTTGTATAAAAATACGGTATATACACGTTTCATAACCACTTCGTGCTAAAACCTTTATATAGTTTTAAAAAAATGACGGGTTTGATATAGGCGAGCAATTGTAACGGAAGTTCTAACAATCGCAAAAATATTATATGTTTTTTGCGCTGTGGTTATAAAGACCGCACTTAGTTATTTAAATTCATCTCTTTCCATACGCTTTGTTCTACATGGACAAGTTTAAAGAAAAAACAAATTACTGCACTCACATAGATTTAAATTGCAGGTTTTGAAACTTTAAATATTTCGCGTATCTGGTAAACGGTACAACTATGTGAAATAGAATAAATATATATAAAAAGCTCGAGTTTAAGATTAGGTATTTTAAGAATAATGTGTTCTATTATATATTTGTGAATACTGTAAAAAACGAATATTGTCATTCGGAAATAAATAAAACTTTTATCGTCTATCTAACAATTTTATTTTTACAAGCCAAAAAAAAACATAAATTTGTCCTGGCGCTCAACATCTTCGCAATAAGCAAAAAAAAAAAATTAATTAATTTATAGGGAGTAGAAAAAAATTATTTTTTTTCTAAACCCCCAAAAAAATCGTACAACAAAAATAATGAAAGCATATGCCATTTTTGTACGGTAAAATTTTATATGTATATACAAAAAATGCTGACTATTCTTTAGATATAAAAAAAAATGTAGTAAAATGATGGGTTCATGACATTCGTTGTTTTTATGAATGCCACTTTTTTACAGATATAGTATATATATTTAATAATTCCCTGTTTTGTTTCAATTTATACTTTAAACGTATATTTTACATAAAAACTGTTTTTTTTTTTGTTTTTTAGAAACATTTGCGGTATAATATTGTACCGGCAACATATTAAAATATAATTCTAGCTGTATGCATATGTTGTAATACCTAACCCGACAAACACCAGCCGTTTTTTTCGAAAACCCGAGTAAGTAGTGACTCTCTATCTAAACGTATCCTAGCTTACCATTGCCAATATACCTGACCAGTTAAGAGCAATTTGTAAAAAAAAAACTACTTCTGTTTATAAAAGAACGCAAAAAAAACCCATGAAACTGCGTGAAATCAAAATAATACGCAGTTTATAATTTTAATCTATTAAATGCACTTATACTTAAGGATATAAAAAAAATAAATAGATATATTAAAATATCCTGTAAAACTAAAAATATCTGTATTTTTAAAAATTATCAGCTTTATTTTTTTTTGCGCAAAAGGTCAAAAAATGTAAATACCAGACCAAAAAACGCACAAAAAAGATGAAATAACCTTTTATAGCCCTCTGTGTGCCTATCAAGGCTTATGATCAATTTTATCCAAAAATTAGGCCGTTGTATCACAAAATGGTTTAAAAAAATCTAGTGCTTGCCCTAAAACCGTTTTTATATTTTTTTTGATTGATCTCGGCAACTATATTTTTGATTTTTGTCATTTTATTGACCCGTATTTGTAAAAAGATAACTTAGGGGGCGATTTTTTGTCAATACCGATGTTTTGTTATTTACAGGATATTTTAAAAATCTTTTGGGCTGTTTTACATATTTTATGTCTACTTGCATTTTTATATAGTGATTTATAAAATGTGTATTATTGTCGATTTCCCGCCTCTCATGATTAATTTTGCTATTTTCTATTAAGCTCATTTATTTTTGTTTTTAAAAGAAAAAACTTACAGATATTGCTATTTTTTACTAAAAGTGTATGTATTTTTGTCATTTAACTCTAAAAGTTTGGGTATTTTTGTACAGATAAGACAAAGTATGAAGTATTTTTGTATTATTCCTTTTGTTTTTTGACTATAAAACGATGGTAAAAATATAATTTGATTTACCACTGTGAAAATTTATTCCTTAAAGTCATTTAGATTTACGTTTTATTTTTCATTTTAATATATTGTATTTTTACTGATCATTTCTTTTGTGATTTGAATTTTAAAAACAATTAATTTAGTTATCGCTCGTATTTGTTGTAATATTTTCAACCTATTCTCTGTATAATTAAAGCACAAAATACAGTCAGATCGTTATAAAAAATGTGCAGATATTTGCATTCCAAGTATGGATGTCAATTACTTATATTATAATTTATATCTTGAAATCTCTTTCTTATCGTTTAATTATAATATTCTTTATAGAAATTAAGCTTCCATCAATTTTATTCATTTAAGCTTATAAAAATACACTAGAATCTCCGGATAACATGAAAATTTCTAAACCATTATTCATTAGCGTATTTTTCGTTTTTAATTTGCTGATGAATGCTTTACTGTATGGTCTATATCTGCTAAAAGTAGGTGACTTAGAAAGATGCAACGAAACCCTAACAAGTACACTGTCAAACACAACTTTATTGAACAGAATTTTGGACAAACAGGAAAGTACATATGATGTGGAGGAAACAATTCCTATAGAGCCTTACTATGGTCAGGATGGTTCAACAACGAGGAAAGATGCGCCTAAAAAAAACAAATACTTATACCCTATTAAATAATAATGGCAATAAATCTATGATAGGGTTAAAGGAGAACATATCAGAAGAAACAATAAAATCAAAGATTATTACTCCAACCAAAAAATCATCGACCCAAACGACAGAAAGTAACAAGATTAGGGATTCCAATAAATCTCGAACTACCCATTTAGAAACACACCCCTCTACGGATAATATAAATTTTGAGGTTACTGGATTCGGTACTGAATTCGGTAGCGGATTTGGTAGTGGATTTGGTAGTGGATTTGGTAGTAGAGTAGATGATGAAACCAAAACTGAAAGTCATTATGCGTCTGGAGATGGAAATTGGGATGGTACTATTAGTGTGCGCCATAGGAGAGACACATCAACATTTCTAGACCAAGAAGATTAGTTAAAAATATCTGGTAGACAAGCCAATCTGTTCAACGATTATCTATAAAACACGAATAAATAAATATTCATAAAATGTATCATTAAAACGACATACGGCATATACAGTGAATTCTTTATAAATTGGACGACCTATATATTAAAATATTTTCGTAAAAAAGCTTTAAATGAGGAATCGAAAAATATAATAAAAACTATTGTTAGATTGTACAAAAAATAGTAGTTTCATATTTTTATAAAAATTTGTGTTGTGTTTCAGGACCGTTTTATCATATAATTCCAATATATAGAACATCAATATTATGGACTTTTGACAAATAAGAAAGACATATAAAAATAATTCTGCACATGATAAGTATTTTATTTTTTTTTGCCATTTTTCCAATTTATAGAGAATTTACTGTATGTTTAAAATTCGTATGCCTTGTTGATATTATCATTCTAACACTTAAATAAATCTTTAAATCGGAAAAACTTATTATTGTTTATGCCTTTAACAACTACAGTTTCCTATACGCTATAACTTATAATTCCTTATTGCATGAGTACATTACGGCCTCCCTCTTGGGCTATCATTATTTAAGCAAGTACTTGTTTTGAATAGTTTAAATAGAAATTGTTTATTTAAAGCAATATTTCGTTTTCAAGTAAATTAAATACTAGAAAAGATGCCAATAGAAATTTAATTAAAATTTTTTACGTTTTTTGCGGTTTCTTTATGAGAATTTCTTTATTATATTTTTTTATTAATAAAACGGTAGATATCTAAGAAAATACCATTTTTATTAAAAATACACAAACTGAATCTCCAGTATGTAAAAGGTCACGGGACTCGTATAACAGTTTCAATTTGTATGTTCGTTACCAGAAATTACAACGGCTTTTTAGTAGTAAGAGCGTAATTTTTTTAAAAGAATACATATGTTACCGTCCAAGTAAATGAATTCGCCAAGTATACTTGGACTAGTCCAAGTATACTCGGAATAAAAATTTCGCGAAGTAAAAAAAGAAGAAAAATAAAAATACTTGGACTAGTCCAAGTATACTCGGACTAAAAATTTCGCCAAGTAAAAAAAGAAAAAAAAATAAAAATACTTGGACTAGTCCAAGTATACTTGGCGGATAATT